>VYZT01064585.1:55765-164314 GCA_013400735.1 Pomatostomus ruficeps
AGGATTTTTTTTTTTCAGAGCAGCTATGTAAATCAGTAATAGCTCTGCATTCCTCTGAGAGTGCTTTAAGCCACCATCACCTGACTAGCACGTGCAGCTTATACACAGTACACTGGTCGAACTTAGGCTTTGTTGCAGTCACTCAGGTCAGAGGAAATTCCCAAGTGAAAGAGCTGGGAGTTGTGTGTGGATCTGAGCTACTTCTGCGATTGGTGTCCAAGTCACAATGCACTTTTTCTGAATGTGGAGTACTAGGCAAAGAAGATAGATGGGGATGTGCTGTCACTCTTGCATGAACAGCCTTTTCCATAGAGAAATCCAGCAAAGGTATCAGCCCTGGTCTTGGAAAAGCAAGGAGATCATGCATAATGGTGAGGAGGGAACGGAGAAGGAGCTCAGCAGCCTATTCTGACCCAGCACAACAATCCTTATATTTAATTCTGATGTTTCATTCAAAATTACATTCACAGTCTTTAATCAATCAAAACCAGCAAGTTGTACAGTAAACACTTGTCATATATGGATGTTTCTTCCTTATGCTCCATATGTGTCTGCTCTTTTTTTCTCTTTTGTTTTGATCATGGCCTTGAAGTGGGGTGGAGAATCATTTTGTTCTATATTTGAATAACACCCTACCAAGCTGTGCATTGGTCCATGCCTAGAATTTCTAGGCACTTCCTTAACATAAATAAATACGGATAATCTATACTTCTCAAAAAGTGAGTTTGATGTTCCTGTAAACAGCTTAAGTAAGAAACAGAAGACCTCCAGCCTCACAGGCTGGAGAATTAGCCAGATGCATTGTTTAAGAAATATCAACAAATAACAGCCTAAATAATTACAGATCCTGTGATGCAGATTTTAAATACCGTATTCTTACTAAGAACAAGGCTCTGGATACTACTGCCGCTAGGTGAGATGAGGGGTGAGGGGAAGAGGGTGCTGTAACCAAACTGAGCAGTGTCAGCATCTGCATCCAACACATTTGTGCCCACCTCTTACATCAGTGCTGTAATTAATCCAGCGTAATCTGCTAATGGCTTCAGGACACAAGGACAGCCATCTCCCACTCCACGTCCCAGCAGGACAGCACCTTTGTATCATGCTTGCTGAGCTCTGACCAGATTCATCTACTGTCCAGGGTGGCACAGTGTTGTAGCTCCTCCTCCACAAAATAGTCTCCCTTAAAAATTTCTATACACACACGGGTAAGGATGATGTGCTGGCAGGATACATCAGGCATGGGGATGCTGGTGAATCACAGAATGCTTGGGTTTAGCCTTAGGTGTTTTCCCTGAAGCAGGGAGATGGAATTTTCTTTTTCATGAAACAGCAGGTATCTCCCATTCCATCCTTGTTGCAGGGAAAGAAAGGTTGATACACATATCCTGTTGAGGTCTGAGTTGTCCATGTTATGTTACGTTTCAAAGAAAAGCCTGATTTTAGTGTTCAGGAGGCAGAACTGCTGTGAGATCATGTGGGGAACTGGAGGATGATCTTTTCCTTAGTTGGATTAAAAAATGTTCTGCACAGCTCTTCAGAAAAAAAGACCCAAATGCCTTTCCTGCAAAGACTGAATAAACACTATAGATTTTCCTGCTGATTTTAAACATGACAGGAATCAAAGATATCTGTGCCTGAATGAAGGGAAGACTGCTAAGCAGAACTGAAGTGAGGAAGGGAATGTGATTTTGCTGATACCCTACACATATTGATGTCAGTCCATACCAATGTACAGATCTCTTGGCTCAAAGGCAAGAATGTGTATGCATATAAGAATCCTGCTGAGGATGGATGTGACTAACCCAGCAAGAGCCAAACAATACACCTGTTCTTTCCAATGTTTGTCTTATCCATGCTCCTGTCACTCTGCTGATTTTTCAGGATGGAAAGCTGGTTATGTGCTGTGCCTGGCAGCAGTGACAGGCAAGGATGAGGCTACCCAATGAGTCAGAAAACACTTGCAGGAGTAGTTCTGGCAGCCAGTCCTGCTGCAAAGTCACATTTCTTTTATACATCTGCCATTTATGTTGTTGGTAACCGTGCAAACCATAACTTTGGCAGCCCCTTAAGGGTATTATTTTTTAAGTATGAGCAGTTCTTCAAGGATTTCTGAAACATATGAGTGCACCTTGAGGCTCAGGTACTTTGGCACCTTTCTGTGTGGCTGAGTTCAAATATATTGTGAAGAAGAATAATAAACCTGAACTTATTCTTCATTTGGTGAGTACAGGTGTAAATATTGTGGGGTGAGCCCAGTCCACAAGATCAACAGTCTGGAAAGGGCAGTAGACCACTTGCTCCTCCTGCCCCACACTTGACAGACATCAACCTCACATCACACCCACAGCTACAGCTGCCCAATAGCTTTTAACAAACTCTTAGTAAAGGTGCTAAAGTCACAAATACAAGGTATCACAGGAACAGAGGTGGGATTGGGGCACTAACATAGTGGTTTTTCTATACACAGGTAATTCAGGGATTGCTAGAGACTGTAGGTCCAGACTCTGCCTCAGATAAGCATCTTCCTCTCTCTAGGACAGTGCCTTTGGGGTGGATGTATTATGCTAGGACTGTTGTCAGGGGTTATCACATTTGCTTTGGAGTGTTTGAGGGTTCTCAGCTCATCAACATTTTTGCACTCATATTGCAAGTTAAACATTTATTTTTTCTTGCCAATCAAACTCAGGTAATATATTGCAACAGAGAAGAACATGTTCTTGAGTGTTCTTTTTTAATATAGTGGTCAACTGCTCTTTGACCTCGGCTAAACATGGATTTTTGCTATGTCCTATGAGATTTAAATACTTAGATACTGGCAGCAGTATCTCAGATAAAAAAATGCTTAGATAAAAAGATACTTATCTGGGGACATACCTTATCTTTGTCCTCTTACATGTTTCCTGAATAATTTTATTTCAATCTGCTCTACCATGCTGCATTTACATGAAACCAGTCCTAAAATTCAGGGTGACACCTCCTTCCCCATGACGCTTATTTGGATACAGTGAACACTTGCTTGTCTGATGGCTTCCCCAGAGCTAAAGGCTCAAGTCTTTAGTGAGGGTATTTATATGAAGCAAAGGAGATGTTCTATGGCACTGGTTTCTCAAAACTTGCAAGTGCCATCCCCTCAAGGTAAAGTCATTTCTCTTACTGCATAATGGAGTTGCACTGAAACTACATCCTAATCTCTATGTTAAGTCTTACAAGATTTATAGGTTTGGATAAACACTGTTTGATATTCCTTTGTAGCAGATCCATAGGGTATTTCATAAGAAATAACAAGTGGGGTCCTATTCCTTCTCTAGCAAACTTTGATCCACGTCACAGAGTTGGCTAGGAGTACAGAAAGCAGGAGATTTATGGATGATAAAAAGGATTACATCATGTGTCTGGACTGCTCTCCATGTCACTGTTGTCTGTAAAGAAGTGTGATTTAGGCAGAACTGCTCTTTGCCTATTTCAGTGCCCTTGCCTGTATCCAAGGGGGGGATGGAACACAACCAAATCCAAGCCCTAGGACACCTTATTCCCCCTGTGCACAGCTCTTCCTTCCATGCTGTCAGGGCCAGGCACAGGACAACCCAGAATGGCCACTCCTCCAGCTGTAAGCTGACAGTGTTTGGGAAGGGGCTCAGGTTTTAAGTGTTTGCTGAGACAGCTGACACCTAGTACTTGCCAGTTCTAGCAAACATTCCTAGAGCTGGGCTTCTCCTCCCAGCTTTGCTGATGTGGTCAGCAGCTTAAGGGTGTTTGTGAACACAGGAATAGCACTAGGATCTTTCCAGGACTGCGTGTTTGCCTTTGGCTGGCTGAAGGGGCCAAGGTGACCAAAGCGTGAAGGAGGAGAGAGGAGAAAGGCTCTTCTGCTGCTCTTGGATCTCACAGCAAAGCTCCCACAAAGCTTTGCACACAGAATTGCCATAGCAAGGCCCCCATCCCCAAGGGTGGCATCAGCTTAGTGGCATGCATTGCACAGGAAACAAGACCCTGTCTTGCACTGTCATTGTGCATTTAGCAATTTCATGCCACCAGATCTCACCAACACTTGCAGTAACCTCTGATAAGAAGGTAGTAGTAGGTTTTACAAGCCCCCATAGAGACGGTGGAGCACGAGGCAAGCAAGTCACTGCAGAACCTGTGCTCAGCCCCAGCACTACTGGTATCGGGGGGGGGGGGGGGGGGGGGTGTGTGTGCGTGTCAAGATCCAATTTTGATCTAAGGAACTCTGTGTGCCAGTCTTATGACATAGGGCACTTGCTGCTTGTGCTCACAGGAAACTCCTCCTGTGACTGTTGGTATTGTCAGAAAATGTCAAAATTGTCAATATGCTCAGAAATTCCATGTCCACTTTCCTGACACAGAGTGTGTTTCTGGTGTCAGAAGGAGTGTCACACCTTGGGAAGCCTCAAAACCAGGGGTAGCTGGTGGTCACTAGGGGTTGGGACTTTCAGGCTCCAGCAAAAAAATTGCCAGTTAGCTCCCATTAACACTCCTTTCTAAATTAATGGCCAGTTTGTGCAGACTTCTCTGAGTATCAGCCTTTGGGAGATTATGATATGTTGCTTCACCCTTCTGTCATCTAACACCTCTCCTCTTCCAGTGTTTTTCCTATCGTGATGCCTCCTTTAAAGTATTTGTGGTTAAAAAAAAAAAATCTCTCACAGAGAACACATTTAGAAACTTGAATGTCATATATATTAAACTCAGACAGTGAAACCCATGGAATGCAGGACTCTCCGAGAGAAAAATGTGGCCTGAGCTATGGAAAATGGGTTTCCTTCCAGCTCTCATAAGTTCTGCAGCAACCTCTGGAAATCTGCAGACTGCTCAGTGGATGACCAGCTATCTGCAGAAAGTCCCAAGAAGCCTTGCCATAGAAATTCCAGGCATTTCTGAGAGAACCGAATAAAAAGCATCTGCCTGAGCTAGTGCATAATCTCTTTTGATCTGAGTTCAGATATGAGGTTTCATAGTGGTTTATGTCAATCAGGGTATGAAACTATCATAAAACATGTCAGTAGATAATAGTAAATTTATTGCATCAAAGTCAAGAGCATATAGTGACTTAACTTTGTGGGGCTGCATCAAGAGCTACCCAAATATTTTTAGCACTTATAAAGGAAACAGACTTCAGGGTGGATCCCTTCTCTGCTATGTATTTGTGTCTGCTTTTATGTTTTTGAGGCAAAAGTGATGAACTTTGTTCTCTTGCAGAACATTTATATTATCAATAGGACAAGATGAGAAATCTCCAGTCAGGTATTGATATATCAGTGAGACATATCAAAAGTACCAACACCACTGCGAAAAAGGACATGCAGGCTTTGTCTGTCACTATTTTTGATCACGCTGAATTGGAGCTGCTTTGGAGACAAAACAAAAGTGCCAGCCTTTCAGCAGGTGTAAGTCAGCACTTCTCTATCAGCATCACAGAGCTGCTGGGCTCTTAATGGAGGGATGCCAGGTGCTGAACTCTACTACGTCTCATAGCACCTGCTCAGGTGTTTCTTCTAAAGGTGTTTCATATTATGGAAATGACTTGGTGAACCTTAGTCATCATAAATGTATCCTCTCCTGGTGCCCCTCTCTGTAACTGTGATGGTGCCACCTGTACAGACCTCTTCTGTAGGGGTAGCCTTGCTCCCATTCCCACATCTGTGGCTGGCACCACTTCTTCTTCAGCCCAGGATGCCCGAGCGTATTGGAGTGGCAGCTGGTGTGAGAGAGGAAGATCAGGACAAAACACTTTCCATCCCACCAGTGTTGCAGATACCTCTGTAGAGGCAGGTTTGCCCATACTGTTTCCAAGCCTCATATTCCCTCAGAAACAGGGACTTAAAGATTGGAGAATCACCACGTCCAAATGGCATCACCTACCATGGTGTGGATGCTTGGTCATAGATAAGTATGAAAGAAAAGAGCACCTAATTGTTGTCTAAAGGCTTAGTGGTTTCATCCCACTTAAAATATTAGTTCACAGAAGAGAAACAGTTCTGTCCTATGGACAGACACAGAGCAGAACAGGCAGAGATGTTCATTGCCTGGATTTCTGTGTTCATCTCTAGGGTGGATTATGCTTAAACAAGCCCGGTGCACATTGCAGAAGTGTCTTGACATAGTTTCCACTGCTCAACTTCTTTCCATACTGTTAGCCTGGTGAAAAACTTAAGAGTCAATGCTCTCAATTGTTGTTCAGGGTAAACAGCTTATAACATTTCCTACAGGAAGCACAATATTTTTCGATTTTATTTATCTGGTACTTGTAAAGATGTAATTTGTCTTTCTATTGTTTGTAAGATTTCTCGTTAAGAAGGAAAAGGTTTTTATTCACACATTTGCTTATTTGACTGAATGCCAAGGGAAGGCACAAGGAATTTACTAGCAACTATGATGCAGTGTAATTTCAACAAGCTGCAGGTCTTTCTAACAGACAATAAAGACCTTTGAGCAGACCAGTAAATGAAATAGATCCTGGGTACAAAGCCTCATGGTTCAGGACTTTAGGAGGAGAAGCAACTTGCACTCTAGAAAGTTGACTCTTTGCTTGGCCCCTGAAGTAACTTGCCATTTAGGAAAGGACATGCTTTTATCCATTTCTGAAGATTATATGAATTTCAAGTTTTGAAATAATGTGACATATGGGCTAAGAAACACACTTTCTGAGAAAATTTCTCTGGGCAAGATTCCTTCAGCAGCTGAATTCCTGTCTTTCATCTGCAGGATCCTCCTTTCTAGTTAGCAGCAATGCTTTCTGACAGAATGAAAGTGGTAAAGAGTCACACTTGGCCAGATGTGATAGCAGCATGATAATGGTGGTAGATCCAGAGGTGTGAGTCTGATGTGGGCTTAAAGTAGAGACTGTCCTTTAATGACCTGACTACAGGTGAATATTTGATAATTTGAGCAGCTGATAAAGGATGGGGGATGCTGACTGAGATAGGTAGGTGCATTGATTGATTGATTAATTGATTGACTTCTCTGTCTCTCTATAAACACACAAGATACTGTTTGCAGACAGGATCTGTAGATTTATTTTGAAAGAGATGCCCCAGGGTATTGGACCTATTCCTGCTGAGTGAAATCCTGTTCTGACTGGTGTAGGGAATGTGACAGGGTAGGATGTTAAGCTCAGGTTTCTGCACAGAGGAGCTCTACCAGCACAGCCATGTTTGGGGATTTTGAAGAAGGAGAACATCATGCAGCAGCAGGCAGTGCTGACCATGCCACCAAGGCAGCACAGTGCTCCATGAGGGAGCAGGGTCCAGCTGTCCCAATAACTGGTAGTGTTGTACTTGCATCAGCAGCACTTGACATCCTTACAGTGGCGTACATTCCCAGGGCAGATCTATTTGGAAAGGGCACTTCTTTATGCTGCTGAAATTATCTGGGACCCTCTGACTAAATAAGTCTTCTGAGGAGAAGTACCGAGAAAAGGATACAAGTGATGATTTACATACTGTAATTAGAATATAGGCCACAGGATGCAGTAACTCTTGTTAGGTGATCAGGCTTGGTTGCCTTTGCCTCTGCAGGGTGTCCTTTTTTCCATTTCCGGTGTTTCCCAGTATGCTCACCATTACTGGGTGAGAAGATGTAGGCAAACTAAGAAAATCGCATCTCTGAAATGAAGTAGCCTAATAAATTGAAAGGGCAGCTCAAGCAGGAATGCTGATAGCAGTATCCAGTGAACATCCACTCTGCTGGACACTCACCATGGCTGCTGGATGTTGAGGAAATCTGCAAGGCCACCCAGTAACCCATGGGTTATGTATACGGAAACCCACTTAAAGACTAACCATGCCTGGGAGTTGCTTCCCTTATCCACATGTACAGCTCCTGCTACCATTGATGGTGCTATAGAAATTTCATTATTTTTCCTATGTATAGTGTTCATTCTGTATTTTTCTTCCTCTGCAACACTGCAGGGAATAGATTATTCCTGTTTTGGTTTTGGCTTGCTCTGAACAAATGGAGTGGTTTTGCTTTGGAAGGAATACTCTATCTTCTGTTTTCTTTGATTGTTAACATGAGAATTAAGTCTACAAGCAGGCTGTTTTTCATTAACCCCAGTGCTTTCTTCCCTGTCTTTTATGTCTGCTGGTGACTCACCCGGAGCAGAAGAATGATGGAGGTGAGTCGCAGGGTTGTTTGTAAAACATGTATTGGGGATTCCTAAACACATCCTACCTTTTCCATCCATTTGCAAATGATTAGATGAAACGTGGAGCATTTCCTTCCAAAAGAAAATAAAACAGAAATAAATCCCAGATGAGTTGTAAATTTCATTTCTATTAAAAAAAAAAAGAAAAAGGAAAAGCCTTTGAAGAAGCATTCAGGGCTGCCTGTGCTGTTTGTGCGCACTATTTGTGTCAGGAATACTTGTTGCACATCCATTTGCTGCATATTGGCTACCCTTAATGCATCCTGTTGATTTTCAGGTATTTCCAGCCACTGCCGGATCTCCATTATACCACCTCTAAGATGCCCCTTTGTATCCTCCCTGACCAGCACATCATGTGCAGCTTTCTTCTCCCACCCTCCCTGTTCCTTCCAAGAATTCTTTTCAAGCAGTCTTCTGTTCTCTCCTTCAGCCAAAAACAAAGTCACAAGCTTTGGGCTTGGTTTGAAAAACTCGAGCACAGCTGCCTTGGGTGGGGTTGGAACCCAATGACCTTTACAGTGAAGTAAGAGCTGCAGTTCAGAGGTAATATTTTTTCTGCTGCATCTGAATCTCCTCTCCTCCTTCTCCTTCTCCTTCTCCTTCTCCTTCTCCTTCTCCTTCTCCTTCTCCTTCTCCTTCTCCTTCTCCTTCTCCTTCTCCTTCTCCTTCTCTTCTTCTCCTTCTCCTCTTGCGTTTATCTGTGACTATTGAAAGCAACTAGAACAGTAAGTGGGTCAGGCTTTGTTTTAAGCCTACACACCTGTCCCAAACCTTTATTCAGAGCTGGCTGCAGGAAAACCTGTTACTTAAGGACCATTTCTATTGACTTGGGGTTTTGTGCTGCTGTCGACCTTTCCTTTAAAAAATGTTTTTTTCCATCCCTGGTGTGTTTCAACTGATACAGCTTTGGAGAACAATTACACACATTCAGCCTTATTTTTCTGTTCTTCTTGTGTAGAATAACTTCTCTGGTTACTTGATCCCCCCAGTAACCTTGCTTAATACTACTCCAATTAAATTTACTCTTTACAAAAAAATTGTGCACAGCAGTACAAGTTAGGTGTCACAAGAACTTTGTGTAATCTCACTGATTCATGAATATTCAAAATATCTGTTTCATCTTGTGATCACATCTGCTGTTCTTATGGATGCACCACTTTTTTTGCTTGACATCACCCTAAATAATACTCTTCAGTCTGTCTCCTCCATCATTTCACACAAACAAACTCCTGGGATATTGCAGAGATCCTTGATACTAGACATGAAGTATATGACTTTGTAATTTTAATTTAATTTCTGCTGTTCCAGACTTCAAGGTCATCCAGTTTTTTCCCAAATGACATTGCAGTCCTTCCCTCTTGGCAGTTCCTTTCTATGTTGCATTAGCAGAAATTTCATTAACACATGAAAAACGGTAGCAGGTCATTGAGGTAATTTCTGAAAGTGTTGCTATGAGATCCAATACTTTCCACTGGATGAACGTCATCAATCCCTTCCAACACACCCTGTTCTCTGCTTTTAGTCTGCTGCCACTTGCAGCTATCCCCACAAGAAATGCAGTGGGAAATGTTTTACTCAAGGTCAAAAAGAACAGGTCTTTTGCATTTTTTTCTTCCAGAAACCAATTGTCTTGTACCCCAAAAATCATTTTAGCCCTACAAAATGCACTTTAGGTTTCATTACTTTTTCTACTTGTCACAGTGCCTTTAGTTACGTTGGTTTCACCCTTTTCCAGTTGTAGGTTCTCCAGGGTTGTGGGGGAAGCAATGTATGTGCCATCCACATTTTATGCATTATCTTCTTTCAGATTTACTTACACCCTAGTTTTGGGCAACTACTCTCTCCAATTAGCGTCAGCCATTTTAGTTTTGTTCCCATACACAAGATAACCATCTTTATTAAAAACTCAGGTTGTGGGACTTGTCTAGATTATCCCTCATTTCAACCTTCTCCATTTTTCCCATCAGCTTCACTTCTCAGTCCTTCTACCTTCTATACATGGCCAAAAAATATTTCATTTCTTTACAACTACTTGCCTTTTTAATTTCTATACTTGTACATCCTGAACTTTTAACCATAAGCTTCTTTACTGACTAATTAATCTTTCCCATGACCTACAGACTGTGCTTGCTCCTAACATCCTTTTTTGTGGTAATACTAATTTTTGTGCTAGCATTTTATTCAGTTAGATATGCAGTCCTTCTGTATAATTTTTTTTATTTAAAACACAGTCTGAGAGTAGTTTTTGTGCGTGTGTCAAAAAACTTTCAAGCCTATGCCTAGAATACTTTTCATTTTACTTCATTTTGTAAAAACAAATCTTCACCCTTTTTTGTGGTTTGAGGTTTTCACTCTTCATCACACTAGTCTTGGCTGGTTTCTAAGAATAACACCGATATGCAAATGCAATAAACATCAGTTAAGTGCAGCTTAATTGAACTGATCGGCTGACCATTTATAGTATGGAGATAAATGTGATTTTATAGAAGGTAATCACGGTTGCCATACAGCATGCAGGTTTCACTGCTTGGTCCTTTGATACCGAGAGACTTAACATGGCAAGTATTTTGGCAGACACTGCTATTGTTGCTTATTAAAATGATCTAATCCTAAAGTCAGACCTGCTTTGCAAAGCATTGCATGTGTCTGTTCAATTTTCACACAGCTTTTCTCTTGGTGTGGTATTTTTTCTCCTCCTAGGGAAACATACTAAAAATGCATTTATTCTGGACCTCACGGCCTTGTCAAGTCTGGTGAGCACCTTCATGGCCAGTGTGAGTGGAGGCAGAACCCCCTCTGGCACATCTCTGAGATGGTATCAGAGCTGGTGGCCTTGGCATCCCGAGGGGATTGGCCCAGAGCCAGGCGGGCACGTGGGGGCCAAGCAGGTTCTGAACAGGGGTGCAGGGTGAGGGTTCCCACAGACAGCAGGTTCATGCGGCTCCACCAGGAACACACTCTGCAGTGGTGGTGGGGACACCTGGATCAAACCTCCAGCAGCAAAGGGCTTTGCTGGTGTGAGCACTTTGAAGGGGCTGGGTGTCTCGCTGTGAACAGGGGACACTTTGGGATGGAGGGGGAACTCCTCCTTCTCTCTGGGATGCCACAGCAGCTTTACTGGTGGTTTTCCCTATTGGTCGGCCTTAGTGGCACCCAGGCCAGCACCTGTGGGAACAGGGCACTCCTTCCTGACCCTCCAGCAGTGGGATGAGATGCAGCAGTCCCATGGGCTGCCCCACTGTAGGACCTGCATCCAGTAGGGCTCTTCTCTAGCTCATTCAGCTCCCTGTGCTGGGCAGTGGGGGAGGGGTCTCGTGCCACAGGGCTTCCACCAGCCTGCCCTGATATGGAGAATAGTGAAGACTCTTGCCAGCTTTTGGCTACAGTAGTTTGAGCTGTCACTTTTATCCTTATCTTACATCACTGTGGTTTAGCCCCTGTTTTTTTCTGTGCAAGGTGAGGAGAAAGAAGAATAAATGTCTGGCAGGCAACCTTGTTACCGGTCACACATCAAGGATGGGATTTCTGTAAGGCAAGAACCCCACAATGGACTCGATTTCTGCATATATGCTCAGATAGTGCATGCACTTTTTAAGTCTTCTAGTTTATGATAACTTTTAATTTACTTCAGTTCACACAGGGGACAAAGGACTTTGAAATACAGGCTGAGTAATACAAAATCAAAGTGATTGACTTGGAATAACACAACTGAAAAATCCAAAGGCAACAGGAGTGTTTTTATTGAAAACAAGAGGATGCTCCTTCAGCTTTGGCTGCTGTGCTTTGTAAGGGCATAAAGGCAGGGACCTGTACATGGAGGATGGTGCAGAGCCAAGCTGTGGCTTGGTGTAACTGAGTCTATATAGAAACCAGCCCATGATATGAAAAATTAGCGCAAGCACCCCCCTCCAGACAGAAAAAGGCATGAAGGAATGAGAGACTGGGTTAAACTCCAGCCCTGCTGAAGTAGGTGGGAATTTTGTTGTTGCGGCGTGCTCTGGCCAGTTTCGGTTTATCTCATGGCCAGGCTCTGCTATCATCCCTCCTGACCCCATCCCCCCCCGCCCCCCCCATCTGTTTTCNGATGTTGTACCCTTCCCCTGCCCCCTCATGTTGGTATTTATGTGACTATAACCCCCTGTGCCAGTGCTTCCCTGGCACGATCCTGGTGCCAAATAAATGATCTGGGAAAGTCCCTCCTCTTATCTCTCCTTCTTTGGCGCTCCTGTACCATCAGTGGTTTGGGTGAAACCTTGCTGGACCTTCGCCAGCCCTCCCATGCCTTCGGAGCAGCTCGGCAGCCCCTGGACCCATGAGCGGATGCCTGGTGCCCCCACTGGAGGCATTGTGGCATTTTGTCTCTGATCATGCACTACAGGAATCTCCCCTACAGACTCATAAGAAATTTTGCAACTGTGTAGTAATGTGTGCCAGGGAAAATTCAGTGCTTGGCTAAGTAAGTATTTGATATTACATCTGTTTACATGCTTTCCACCAAAGCTATACTGGGTCGTTTCTCCTTCAGGGACAGAGAAGCCTGGAAAAGCATCTCTGAAGGGAATGAGCAGAAAGAGCCCTTTTTATGCCCATTTATGTTTGTCACATGCCAAAGAGGTCCCGGAGCTGTGTGACAGCTTGTGGTTTTTCTTCAAAGGCTCTCTGTAGGTACAGACAATCCCAGCTGACTGCCTCTGGTGTGCACTTTTGTTTTCTAACATAACCTCCTTGGAAAATGTGATGTTACAGTATGGGCCAGTCCACTCAGTCATTCTGTCACCCTTAGCTGGTGTCTCCTCTAGTAACATGATGAAAAGGCTGTGGGCCTTTTTTGTTGGTTTTGGGGGGTTGGGGTTTTTTTTTGGTTGTGTTTTTTGTTTGGTTTTGTAGTTTTGTTTGGTTGTTTTTTGTTTGGTTGGTTTGTTTGTTTGTTTGGGGGGGCGTTGGTGAGGGGTTTGAGGGGTTTTTGGTTAGTTTGCCTTCAGCTCTCAGAAAAACTAGTCTATGAAATGTTGACTTTCTCCTGAACCTTTGCATGCCATTGGTATGTCCTTTCTGCTGGGTCAATTCATCCTGCTTCCCAGGCAGTTCTCAGCATCCTCTGCAGAGCTAAATCCACATCCCTGGTTTTTGATCATCTCCTCCTTCAGACTGCACAGAATATTGGACTTTCTACAAACATAAATGGAGTAGTTTCACAATAATCCTGTCAAATAAGGAAGAATTATCATAGCTGCCCCCCCCTTACACCAGAAACACAGGACGTTTCTAGTGCCCAGAAATATGCAGTTGCCAAAGAACAACTGATTTCCCTACCATGCATCATGTGTTTGTCTGGAGGAGATGGATCATTTCTGAGTGGGGTGGAGATGTCTCCACTGACACAGGGTGTGGCAAAGGGATGATGGGGAGAGCTGCAGTCACTAATTTTGGTGATTGACTGGAAGGGACATTCCCTGTCCAACCTTTGGCGAGCAAGTGCAGGATTACTTGAATAAACTACAAGGACTTTTTCTATTTTAATTAAAAGAAGAGAGGGATGTGTTCAGTTTGTAAACACAAATGCAAACACATTTGGTAACTAAGCAGTTTGGCCAGCGTCCTGCTTGTAAAAGATGAAGTTTGCAGTTAGACTTTGAAATAATAGCGTACAACAGTACACAGAGTATTTTTCATGAAGTGATTTCATCTTCTCTGTTACTGCAGTCTATCCAGTGCTGAGACTGATGTTTTTAAAAGTCAGATGTGACAAAGGAAAAAGTTAATCCTTTGGAGAAAGAATAACATGCTGATTAGCTTAATTATTAAGAGCTATATGAATATGCATTTATGTCATGTTGGATTGAATATCTCAAGACTTGAGTGCAGGTTGTCACAAAAATAATCTCCTAAGAATGTAAAAAATGCTTTTGTTTTAAAAGAAAATAAACATTTTCTGTGTTTTTATGACCAAGAGCTTTTAACATTAAAATTTAAAGATAAAATTAATTTTGAAATAGCTTATGGCAGTTGATACTGTATGTTTACGTATTACATTCTTCTTCAGTTTAGACACAGAAAATAGATGAAGTGGTTCCTGAGTTTGTTTCTAGAAAATGTCAGCTTCACATTCCTATTAACACATTGCTAAAGCTTTGGCCAACTATGTCTAAAACAAACCTGCTACCATGAGATGTAAAACTGAAGGAACACCATCACAGTTTGAGGCATGAAATTGCTGCACAGGTACAGAGTGAGACCTGAAGCAGAGACATCCTGCAAGGCACGATCAGAGGAAGAAATCCAGAAATGAGAGAACCAGCCCAGCTCCTCCCAGAAAGTGCTGCTCCAGCAGATGGACTCAAATAAGCCCAAGAGCACAACTGCAGTTAATTAGTCAAGCCACAACGTGGATGTGATAATGATGTGGGTAAGAGGGTCTGAGTGGTTGCAGGGTCAGTCCCCTCACTTTTTACTGAGAGCACACAAGGTAGGAGTGACTGTAAAGCTGAATCCCAGTGGCCACCATCTCAGAATGGGATACTGGTTTCCAGGATGGTGTGTGGTGTAGGGAAGGGGAAAGACTTTGCACTAGGAAGAGCTGGGATGTTAAAGTGTGGCAGCTCCATATCCAACTTCAAGGCATCACACTCACTATGGATCTGAACAAAAGGGTGATACTCCAGTGTCATGGTGAGGAAAGGTTTCTGAACTGCTGATACCCTCTTATAACCTTGCAGTCTGCACTGGCAAGGTAACAACATGAGAAACAGCAGAAATAAGAAACACTCTGATTTCAGGATCAGGAGAGTCACGACTCTCCTTTCTCCAATGCCAGTGAAGAATTTTTGGAAGCTTTTTATAACCTTGACAGGGAACCCTGGAGAAGTACCACCTAATAGCTTCACCCCTCTACAGCTTCATCCATCAACCACAATGCAACAAACCACACCATCATCTAACAGAAATAACTTCCCTCAGTGCAAAGTGATTTAAAAGACTTGTTAATCTAAGAAATATACACAACAATCCAGCAATATAACTGTATCTGTTGTTTTTTCTTGACACAACACTTGTACTTTTTCTTTACCTGCATATGTGTGGGTCTAGAAGGATGTTTTTGCATCTGATGCAATTAAAAAAATTTCCCTCCTCCATTTTATGCCTCTAAATGTCTTTATGCCATCACCGCTCTAAAACAAAATGAACCCCAATCCTTACTAACACTTAAAAATATCGAACTAGTTACTCTACTTACCACAAGCTTTCATTTAGTCAAGTCTAATTTGCATATTACTGCTTCTTCCCTGTTGTTTTGTTTCTGGGAAAGATTCAAGTAGTGTTTTAAACCAAGATCTCCAAATTGCCTTATTGGAACAGAAATAGTGTTTCTATTGTAACTATCTTAGTCTCTTGATAATTTGTCTTTTCATTAATGAAGAGTCTGACTTTCTTGTTCCAGTTCAGCCTTAAATACTAAAGATGTTTTTGTGCTTTGACGTGTAAAGAGTGGGCACCCAGGGGCAGAGATTCATGTGGTGCAAATTCCCATTGCTCTCCAAAAACCGTTTCTGGGGAAGCCAACTCTGATTCCTGCATAGGGATATCAGTTTATAGCAGCTGTAAACTTTTCCTGTCTACTGTAATTTGAGGATGAATATATTTACTTAGTATTACAGAATTATAGAATCACAGAATTATTAATCTTGGGAAAGACCTCTAAGATCATCAAGTCTGACCATTAACCTGACACTGACAGGTCCACCCCTAAACTAGGTTCCTAAGCACCACATCTACATGGTTTTTGAACACTTCCAGGGATGATATACAACACCTCCCTAGGCTACCTATTCCAGTGCCTGACCACTCTCCCAGCGAAGAAATTTTTCCAATGAGTGAAGAAGCTTTTCATGGCTACAGAATCTGCAACAGGAGTGTTTCCAATGCTCATGTCACACCAAAACATAAATCGTGTCTTAAAAATTTATGTTTATTTTTGCTGAAGGTAGTAATTGGATGGTTGGCACTAGGTGGAGGCAGCGAGAATCTGGTTTTTGCCCCCAGTTCTACTCCTGCAGTGACACAGAGGCCAGGATTCCACCTTGTGTCTCCTTCCCTGTTTTTTTGCTGGCTGTTTACCAAGTATGTACAAGAACAGTTTGGTGAGCATTTTCTGATTTACGGTGGTGCTTTACAGCAATGCAGGTATCTGTGCTCTGCTAGAAAGCAAGAAGTGTGTTTAAATCCCTTGAGATTTTTTGGAAAAATTTACCCTAGGTCTTGCAGATTAGTAAAATCTCCTTCCAAAAAGCAATGTAATTAGTTACTCTGAACACAGAGAGCTGAGATTCAAAAGCAAAAAGCCCATGGAAGGGTTCCAGCATTTTCTGACCTAGCAAGCCTAGTGTGCGCCAGCAACCATGTGCTTCAGCAGGGTTATTGTCCTCACAGGAACAAAAGCAGCAGTGCTGTGATCTCCCTCAACCTCCTTGTACAACTTCTGCCCCCATATTAATGTCTGCAGCCTCCTTCTGTGTGTAGAACTGCATGAAGGTAATGAAGTCAGAATTGGGTTGGTAGCATGTGTATCCTCAGAAGGTTATAAAGAGAATAAAGTGGGTTTTACTAATTTCCTCTGATTTGACATTTAATATATCAGCATTTCTCTCTTTTAGTATTCCTTAAATTGGTAAAATGTGGGCTTTCATCATAAGGCTTTCATCCCAGCAATGAAAAAAATATATTAAGCAGAGTTCAAATAGACTTTATTTTGTGAGAGTCCGACTTTATAACTAGTTGGACAGCTGCACTGGAAGACAGCAGAGATCTCTGCATGCAGCACAGATTGGCTCCACTCTTTCAGGAGGCAGAAAATTTCCTTGCTGGTGCATCGGGAACTCCCTGTGCTCCCCAGGCGAGTGCAGCAAGCAGGACATGGGCACAGAAACACACTACTGCCAAATAAACCAAGCATGAACTTGCAACAGATCAGCTCTCTGATAGCTGATTTAATGACCCTTTCCAGCTTGCAGGACAGATTTTGTCTCTGATCCTACTGCGGTAACTCCCTCAGAAGTCTCTTTGGATGCCTTTGATCCTGCCTGTGACAAATGACTGCCTCAGTCCCACAGAAAGGGCAGCATTTGCTATCTCCTGACCAAGCTATTTACTGTGTGCTATCCAAAAGGCTTTCTCTCATATTGTTTATCTTCAAGATGGGGACTGCCTCAGCTATTATTTCTCTCTTTTACTTCCTCAGTTTCCTGTTGCTTTATACTCTTTGTTCTCTTTAGTTTTTCTTTCCTTCTTCTCTTTACCTGCTCATCATTGTCTGCCTTTCTTCTTTTTCATTTTCTGCCTGTTCTTCACTATTATAAGGGTTTTTTCCCACTGGTCTCTTCCACTGCCTTCTCTCCCTTTCCTTTGCTCCCTATTGTCTTTCTTCTCTCTGGCTCTTTCTGCTCATCAATCACATCATGACAGCGGGGAGCAGCTTGCAGAAAAAGGACCAGCTGGGTTATGTCCTGGTAAGAGCAAATGTTGCTGATGATAAGACCCAGAACATGGAACACTGATGCCTCCAGACTGTTTTGGATTTGAACACATGATCCAGATAGGGAGGGAGAGAGTTTTTTTCACTAACCCTGCTCAGTTTACATACCCCTGCACACATGGGACGGGGTTACACTGCCATGGGCATTGGCACAGCCGGGGAAGGTAGCAGCAAGAGGACAAGCTCTGTATGCATGAGGAAAGGAAATCCCTAGAGGAGTTATAGCTTTGCTATGAACAGCAACAAGCCAAGGAGAAGCATTTGAGAGGAAGACAGAGCTCTTTGCTGCACATGCTATCTTGAGGAGGATTTTATATACGGGAAAGAAGCAAATGTTGAGCATGGCCCTGCTCCCAGTTATGCTTTCTAGGAGTAGGCTCCCTGGCTTGCCTCTCATCATGTCTCTGCCACAGGCCTCTCAAGCAGCACAGGCAGTGAGCACCCACTGCACCCATGCAGGAATGTAAGGCAGCTCGTGTGTGGTCAGGCAAAGGACTGCATCCAAGGAACCCACAGAGGTGGTGCTGGGACTTAGTTAAAGGACAGCATTAATGGAATCATCTGCCAATGTAAGGCTGTTCTGAATTAGCCACAGCAGCAGCAGCTCTGCCAGTTATGATGGGCACTGTTGGCTCTGGACATTTTTCAATGTCCACAAGCCATCAGCACTGTGACATGATTTGTGTGTTGCTGATGGTAATGGTATCCATTTAGAAACCCCTGTGCTGACTTTATTCTTCCTTTCATAAATCTAAGATATGGAAGAGCCTGTGATATCCTGGGGTGAAAAGAAAAGGCAGACTGAGGTATATTTGGTGCTTGATATTACACTATATGGTCTGGAAAAGAGACAAGAGGTGATGGGACTTGGCTCATGGGCTTCATTGAGCAGGATGGAGCAGCACAGGGAGACTGCTGGAGGAAGGCCACTGAGGATGCTGAAATCCAGGGAGGGGTTTAGCTTGTGTGAGTAAGGGAGAGCGTGTGCATATCCAGAGGTCTGCAATGCAATGGCATTCTTAGGCTAATCTCTTGCTGCTAAGGAGGCCTACACATGTTTGGTGTTGGCTTGAGTTACCCTTCCTCAGGTGGCCTCCCCCTTCTCCCAGCGAAGTCCATCTGTTTGGCCTCAGACCCTCTGACTTGTGGCTCTGGGGCACATGGCCCATCACGAAGGCCCAGAGCATGCCTTTCACAACCTGGAGGAGGCTCCGCGCCCAGCGCCCCAGCACCACTGAATGCTGCCAGCTGTTTCCTGACAGGTGACTCCAGTGTGAGTCAGATCGCTTCACTGGCTCTATCCCTCAGAGAGCAGCTGGCCTGGCACGCCGTGGGCAGGGAGATGTCCCTGGCTCCTGCAAAGTCATTGCTCTTCTGGAAAAAGCTCTTAGACACTGCTGAAACAGCAGCAGCAGTTGGGGCTGGGGGCAGAGGTGCCTCGGGATCTGCTCCATGCTGGCTTTCTGGTAGCACAGTCTCTGGCTGGTTAAAAAGGAGGTAAATGTACACCATGTGGTGCTAAACTGGGTTTGTATAAGCAGTGGGAAGAGTTAGATACTCTTGGCCTTTCCCAGCTGAGGCTGCCTTCTGGTCTCTGAAGAGGGTGCACTGCAATGCTGATCCACACAAGAATTCCTTGGTGCACTGGTGAGGGAGGAGGCACCATGAGGAGCTGTTTGTTCAGCTGTGGGCAGCAGCAAGCTGCAGAGATATCCATCCTTCTTCCACCTCACTCAAGGGAACTGGTTCCTGGCACATGCCTGATCTGAATGCAGCTGTTTTCAGGAAGAAAGAGTCAGCTTGGGGTCCCTGGGAAGCTGTGGCCACATGGAGTGAATGATCACCTTGGTGCCACTGCCCTCTCACTAGAGGCACATGGGCATACCATCCATGCTGGCTTATTTGTGTACATTCCTTGCCCCACAAGGACCCTCAGTTGCCACCATGAGATATGCAAGACCTCCTTTAAGTATGGTACAGGGTTGGATGCAGTCCAGCAGCTGAGGGAGGCATGAGGCTACTCTAGCTGTGGGCTCCTTCAGCCTGAAAAAAAATCAATGGAGAAAAGGGGTATCCCATACCCATCCTGCCTCAGGGGATGATGGCTCAGAGCAATTGGGCTGGTGGCTCTGGAAGCAGATGCCAGGCTGCAGGCAGTGTGCGTGCCAGTGTGAGCCACAGAGAGCTGGGATCACTTCTGAACAGGCACTGGCAGAGAGGCCAGCTGGGCGCCAGGCAAAAAGCTTTGTTTTTGTTACAAGAATAAGAGGCAGCACCTTCTGGGGGATTGGCCAAGTGGTGGGGAAAGACTCCTTTGCTCTTGCAGATCCTGTATGAGGTTTCTGGTACAAGAAAGCAACTTGCTGTCTGCTGAGTCTTGCTACATGCATGCTCCCCATCCTCTCAGCCAGGCTCTGGAGACCTACACCTGATGTGGCACTGCAGCCTCTGGGCCATCTCTTATTTTGCAGGTGCAAAAGGAACAGCAGAACATGACAGTCCTCCTGCTGCTGTGCTCCTAGCAAGGTGGTCACTGTGGGGGTACCCTCCTGGCAGGCAGTTCTTCAGCATCACAGAAGACAGACAGGTATCTGGGTGGGCTGAGGAGGGCTTGGTTCCTGTCCTGAGGGCTCCGTTCCTGATTGGCATGTATTTGCCAAAGGTACTTAGCTGACATGACCTGCTGTCCTGGTGGCTTGTCCACCTCAAAAGTCACACCAGCCAGACATGGATGTCAGCCCTTCATCAGGCCTTAGAACTCTGTGCACTTGAAAGCACATGTGCAGTCACTACGTGTGAAGTCTACTCTGAAACAACACAACACAGATTGCAAGTCAAGCATTCAGTACTTAGCAAAAGCTAGGTTTAAGGTTTCCTGTGCCACACCAACCAGCCTTGAGGTTTTGAGGGCATCACCTCTCTCTTAGGATCTCATCATTGACTCCAGCAGCCTGTTTCTCTTAGTCTGAGCTTCTACCTCTCTCCTGCTTTGCTACCAGCTCCAGACCTTTTCTCTCTTTCATCTCAGTGTTCCCCTCATTCCAGCTCCCAGTCTAAGTTTCTTTTTCTACCCATCAGATTACCTGCTCTCACCTGACCCTCAAACATTCCTCACAGCTTCACTGATGGTATACACCTCTCCCACTTCTTCCCCTCATCTCCCAAATCTGCCTCCTGATTCAGGTAGTCAGTCCCACATTCCCAGTTATTCCTCAGCTCTTTTTCAAGATCTGTTTCATTCATGCTTTCCCCACTTTTGCATAAAACCATTGAGTTTGTTCCTAATCTTTGCATTCCATTCCCTCTTCATCCTGGGGGACCCCTAAAACTACATCCTTCTGCTGTGGTCTGGAGCCTCCTCACAGCCATTAGCACCCAGAAACTGCAGCTGCAGGAACAGAAGGAGCTTGAAACAGAGACACCCAGGGAGGTCAGGACCAGGTGCTCATAGACAGCTGCCTCTGAGTGGGGCTTCTCAGCCTCTCAGACAGCCCTGCTTCCATCCAGTACACAGGTTAACCTTGCAAGTTCAGATGAGGTCAACCATCTTCACAGTATGAAAGTCTTTGTCAAAGTATTTAAAGACAGGCAGACTTCTGATTAAACTGCAAGAGGGTCTTACAGTAGAGGCTTGTCAAGGAAACACAGTGTATGTGCAGCACTACTGCTGGCTTACTCAGCAATAATTCACTGTAAAGGCTTACAGGAGGCTATGTGGAAAGTGAAGTCATTCCTCATTTCATTTATTTTCTTCTGGAGATATAAACTCATAGGATGTCACAGCAACTGGTCTGTGATTTTTATAATGTATAGTGGCTTTCCAGGCTGTTACTTCTTGTTGGCACAGCAAGTGTTTGTGGACATGCCATAGCATGTGTAATGCTTCAGTCTTTTTGGCTAAGTTCACAGATAGCAAATAGAAAATACTCGGTTATCTTTCTGCCATGCCATAGCCTGCCCTCCAGGGTAGGGGAGTTTGGTTGGTCAGAAACTGCATAGATGGCTTTAAAATATTGCAGCAAGAGTTTCATTTGGAACAGCTCTGAGCACCATTGCTGGCTTTTTGGATCACTGGAAATCCTTGACTTCATATGTCATCCAAGAAAATGTAGGAAGTGCATTGGACAGGTTGGCTCTTTAGGAAACATTTAGAAACCGTGGTTATAAACTTTCCCTGCCCAAGTAAGTAAAACTACTTCTTTACATGACTGTATGCTATCCCTTTATGCTACCGAAGGAAGGCACAGGCTATATGGCAGCTCAGAGATACACTTTCAATTCAGATTTCTGAAGTTTCTATAGTCTGGTTTCCTGAGAAGTTGTTATGTCATCCAAGTAAGCGAGTTCGCTCCAACATGTGTAGTACTGGCTGAAAAAAAACCAAAGAGCAAATGCAGCCTGACTTTGGCAGGCTGCTGCAAGATTAATTAAGTGGGATGTGCCAGCTCAGGAAATTAATTTTTGTTTGCATAGCTTCACTATTGGTAGGGATGAATTTCCTTTGCTAAGCAGAGTGACCAGCTGCACTCTTTAGAATTGTTGTGGAGGTGAATTAGAGCCAAAGAGAGATAACTTTCTTCATACCTGGTTGGAAGCTTGGTCACAGGGAATGGGACGCAATGTACTCAGAGAAACTGCTATATAAAAATGGGCAGGTTTTGGCTTCTAGCAAAACTTACCTTTTCCTAAGGAGATGTTCAGAGACAGCAGATGCTGTGTCTTCCATAGTGAATTCTGCAGTGTGGTGTCAGTCTTCAGAACTGGGTCAGGCTTACGGTAAATCTGAAGAAAAATGGGGTCTAGAAAGGATGAGAATTCATAGAACCTTGTTGTGATCTCTCATGTTTCCTGTGTCCTGAGCTAAACCTTGCCCCAGCAGATATGACTGCAGGTTAGACAGTCCCCCAGAGTTTTGGGATTCAGTTCTTAACCAAAGTCTGAAGGGAAACCTGGGGTTTGAATCTGAATCTGCGGCCTCCTTTGTATCCCATTGGGTAAAATGTTTTTAGTTTGATTTTGCTTCAGCATCCATGCATCTGGTATTCTGGAAGACCACATATGAAGCAAACCAAGCTAGTCAAATTAATCAACATGACATTTTTTGTTGTTGCTGGTTTATCGGCAGAGGAAAGCACTGATCATGTTTCATGTACTTATCTTCTGAAAGTTTCTCAGAATGCAGAAAAGAGTGTTTATACTGTATACACAGTATTGTTTGAAAACAGCTTCAGGAGGTCACTTTCCTTGGAGGTCTTTTGTCTACCTTGGAGGTCTCTCATGGGGGTCCTCTGGGTTTTTTGATCTGTCTTCTCTGCTATTTAAAGCTTTATTCTTGAAAGCTTGGAGGAGGAAACAAGCAACAGAGAACACCTCATATGATGGTTCAAAGAAAAATAGTCCCTTGCCCTTTACCTCCTGCTTCTTGAGACTCTGATATAACTGCCCATATCTCGTGCTTTATACACCCTTCTACCTCTGGCCCTATGCCCCCATAACCTTCCAGCCACTCTTTTCCTTCCCACAAGTTAGAGTTCTCACCCACATCTCCTTCATCAGCTTCCCCTGCCTGCTGAAGAGACTGAGATTGCTATGCTTTTTTTTGATTTTAGTTTTCTGATTTCTGATTATGCCATGTCCTTTGGGAGAAAAGTCTCCATATACATGGCAAATATATGGCTTTTCTCCCACATGACAACTGTTTTTCATCTCCTCTGAGCACTACAGATCTACCTGCTCCTCCTGCTTCCCACTGGTCACATCAACTCTCTCTTCCACAACTCTGTCCAAAAGAAAGCTCCATGTCTGCACATGAAGGACTGAGTGGGACACTCAAGCACCATCTAATCACTCCATGTGTTGGAATGGTTCAGCCTCTGTTGAGCTACCAGTACCAGTCCTCCTATGTGTCATTACACAGTCAGTGTAATGTTGTTCATTAAATGATTTTTTGACATTAATTTGACTTTGAGCTCAACTACAATACCAGCAGCATTGAAATAAAATGTGATTTAATTATTATAGTAACCTTTTACCACAGAAAATTATGCATTGTTTTAAAATGTCTGGCTGTGGATGTTACTTTAACACGCTTTAAAGTCCATAGTAAAAAAAGTGTTAGTGTTTCTCATCCTTGCTTTCCATTATCACTCAGACAAGTCAAAGCCAACAAGTCTCTGCAAAGTTTAAATAATTTTTCCTTTCATGTTACGTTTTTAATACATTTACAGCAAGACTACATTTTTTTATGCGTTCCTAGGCATAGCACAGGGATTTTTGTGGTTCAGTATATGCCAAAAATGATGAGGGTAACATGGCTCGAGCAGGTTTCATCACATCCCTGTTCTTGTTCCAGTCTTGGAGTCTGGGACTTTTTATCAAACACGTTTCTAAAATCTGGCAGGTCAGGGACATGTTCCCGCAGTGGGGTGCGGCTGGATGCTCCTAGCTCTGTGTCTCCTGCTCCCAGCTAAGGACAAGTGCTGGCTCTGGTCTGGAAGCTGGCCAGCCACCTGAGCACAGCGTTATGCCCATGGTCAAATGCCATCCCCCGAGGGGCCAAAACGCAACAATATCTGGGATCCCAGTCCACTTCTGGCCATGAAGTCATTGCCCTGGGAGATAATTTCTCAGACTGGCAGATTTTTACTGGCAGGTGGGGATGGATTCCCCACCTGGCTCTTTCCTGCCGTGCAAACACAGGCAAGTTCACAGAGCTCTTGTGCATGCCTGCTGCCTTTTTGTCTTACACCTAAAGTGTGGGGTTACTTAGCTTCACCTGCAAAGCATCCTATAGGGAATATGGGGACCAAAGGGTGTTGTTTATGCCATGCTTTTCCTTATTTATTAGCTCTAGAGGAGCAGGAACTGACTGTGCAGAAGGGCATCACCTTCTCTGGCATCACAGCCACTTAAGCCAGCCAGCAGCGGCAGGCTAAGCCTGCCAGGCTGCACTAAGTGTCTCCAAAGAGGGGAAATTCAGTGCCTCCATGTCACACACCAAATTTGTTTCATGTAGTAAAACAAATCTACAGCCCTGCAACATCTCATCTCTAAATAAAGGATCTCCAGTATATGTATGGCACTCATTGCTGCACACCCTAAGCACCTGTCTTTTTTATTTTTTTTTTTTAACCTGCTATTATTTATTTGAAGCACAAAGGTGTTCCTTCTCCCATTTCAGAAGGTCACAAGAAATCAATAATCAGCCCAAGGCCGTGGAGGTAAGTGCTGATGGAGCAATGAGGAATCTTCCAGATAGTCCTAGGCCAGTGGACTCAGGAAGAGAAAAGATGAGAAAAAAGTAAAGCTGATTTAAGAATGTGCAAAGTTGGTAGAGAAAAAGAAAGCCCCTTACTGTTGAGACTGCAGGTACACCTGACAAAATGCAGACACGAAGCACAACTTGTGTGAGTGTGTGGCACACTGACCTCGAAGGAAGGGCTGGTGTATCCTCTGCCTACTCATATTTGCCTCATTCTTTCTGGTTTTATATTCCTTTCCTTTCGCTCCTGTGCATTTGAGAATGCAGATCTGCATGTCAAGCCCATGCAGGGAAGCAGGCAGGCAGAGCTGTGACACTGGAAGTCTCTCTGACAGCACCACTGCAGAGCCCTGAGCCAGCAGCTGTTCAAAGACCATGCTGTGAGCTTGTCCTGCCACAGATGTCCATGTTCCTCACAAGTAGAAGAAGGCTCTCTTGTGGCTGGCTACAAGGTGTTGACAGGAAATTCTCCAGCTCTCAGCAGAATGCTGTGCCAACATATTGAGAGTAGAACCCTGCAAGCAACACACTGACTTCCCTCTCATACCACAAACATCCTCTCCTAGAACTGAGTCATACCAGCCAGCACCTGAAATTGTGTTTGTTTTAGCTAAACTTCACAGGATGCACTTCCACTTGCGGCTCAAGACATTCCTGTTTCCTTTGACACGAGGCACAGTGAGATATCTGTGGTGGGGAAGTGATGCATGGCCAGGATGCTGGCTCTGCTCTGGCAGAGCCTCCTGGCTCTGTGGTACGGGAGGTCAGTGGGGCTGCAGCGCCCACACAGATGGAGTGGTGTTACTAATTCCTTTGAAATTACTGTTTTCTCTTCGTTTTGTATGTTTTCCAGATGTCACCTGCTGGCTTCAGGGGAGAGGGAAAAGTTAGTGCGAGGAAAGTATTTCAGTAATTTGCCTGAGAAGCAAGGTGCGTCTCTGAGCAGCTTGAACCACATCGAAATTAAAACTTCAATAGAAAAAGAGCTGGGGCTTCACTATGGGCAGATGTAAAACAGCAAGCTGCTAGCAAGGTGTCTTGCGGGGAATTGGTTTGCCCATGGGCAGAAGTCAAAACTATTTGATCCCCTCTTTGCCTATCACCTACCTGCAAGACCAAACTCACTGTGGCAGGCCCCAAATCCAGTCGTGCCCTCACTCTTCATGGCTGCAGTCAGGTATCGAAGGCCACAGAGCTCTCTTTTTTGTGTCCCTGCTTTTGTCTCATGCCTAGATGGGCCTGGATTAATACTGAGCAGGTGTGGTATTGTGCAAACTGGTTATTGTGTTTGGGGTTCCAGGATGCTGTCCTTGGCATAGGAACCACTTCTGGGTTACACCCTTTAGAGACAACAGTGGCTGCTGGCTTGTCCCTTCAGGAAGGTAAATTTTGAGACGACAGTTGTGGCATTTGTGTTCACTTTAAAAAAGCACCTTAAAAATCTGTCTGTAAAATCTCTTTATTGTGTTTGATCTGTCTCCTTTCCCTCAAGCCAAACCACTTTTGCCATTATCTGAGAACTCCTCGATGATGAAACAGAATGGGGAGAATACAATGTATTTCAGTATATTCTTAGGATAATAAGCTTTTTTTTTAAAATGAGGAAATAACAGATAAAAGCCTTCTTGAGTAGAAAGGGGAAAAGTAGGTCATTAACATTAAATAAAAATGTGCCTTTAAAAACCTGAAGCCTTTAGAGAACATGGAAAAAACATGTCCGTGTAATTTGAAGTAAAGTAATAATTTCCCCTATTACACGCTAAAACAGAGCTAAATGATTGCACCACATCTTGATGAGTCTGTTTTTAGGAAGGTGGATCTTATGCTGCTTGACAAAAGGTTGCTAAGCATTCTTCTATATTCATTAGCTATGTAAACAGGGATGTAAAAGAGCCCCTTTCTTGTCAGTGCCTAAAGAAACAGAGCTTGGACCCTGGCAACTATAAAATAATCCCCCTGTTTCCTGGAAGTCTGTCAGACCAATGGGATATTTTTTTTCTTTTGAGTGGGGAAATATGTTATTTTGATAGAAGAAAAAAATATCCTTGAGTTCTTGGCTCCCTTCTTGGCATGCAAGGAGTGCAGTGGATTTAGGTATTTCTGAGTAAATGTGAAAAATATTGAAGGGGATATTTTCCTCCAGGGAACAAGGTACACACCAACACTCACTTCCATCCTGTCCCCAGGCACTACTGTATTACACAGTCTTACAGCAGTGCATGAGTTTCAGAGAGAAAACATTGTAAATATGAACTAGAAAGAATGTGTTTTTCTGTTTCTCTGGTTACCTCTTTGAGAAATACTTGATGAAGTCAATTAAAAAGAAAAAAAAAAAAAAACCAGCTTCTTTCCCTCAGCGGAAATCAGTCCTTTTCTTGCAAACAACTCAGTGTTCAGTTCTTGCAAAGAAACAGCCATATGAAAAATGGAAAAAAAACCCCATAGCCTTTGGCAGTTAACCTTCTATTTAAGTTCAATAAGTACTTTCAGAATGCTGTAGATTTGCAAACCCTGATTTCCATCCCCTTTCCAACCTGGCAGATTGCTCTACTCCTGCCTTTCCTCCTTGACAAAGCAGACTATAAGCAAAACAGTGGAGCCCTAGGCACAGATCACTCAGTGATTTCTTTATCAATCAGTGATAATTTTTCCCTGCGAAGGCAAAGCTGCACTCTGCGCTATCTTATAGGGTTTTCTAGAAGCTTCTTATCCAAGTGGAACAAATGCAGTCTGGCCCACTACAATTTCCTGGAGATTTAAAAAATTTTTTCTAAATGGAAAAACAAAACCAGTCAAGTTTAATAAATTCAGCGCTGCTCCTTTTGCACTTTCTCTGGGATTTTTTTACTTTGGAGTCAATTTGTATTCGCTCTCTGCTCCCTTCCACAAGGTGCTCAGGTACAATTTGTAATTCAACATAGCATAATGCTCCACCTCCTTTTTGTGGAGATGGTGAACTGCAGGTGACTCTGTTGAAGGATCCTTGCTATCTACAGGAGTGAAGGGAGGCCAGGAGCTGGTGCTGCCATGCAGGTTCTGCACTGCACAGTGGGGATGCACACTTGCCATGATGCAAACTGGCACAGGTAGGGTCACGTCTGTGCCTGTGTCATTCACAGAGGAGGAAGGAAATAGTGTTTTTAATTGTCTTACTAGATATTTTGAGTTAACAGGAACCTTAAAATTGATGGATAAAGAGTGTGGTGTTTAATTATGGCTGTAGCTATATGTATATAGGCTCTCACAAGCAAATACTATTGGTTATACGTGACTGCCATTCACTAGGGCTTTCTCTATGTGTTTCAATGGTTTGTCCTTCTTCCATATTCCCATCTATAAGCATGTGCCATCCATATTTTTCTAACTTTTTTGACTCCTTTGCACTTTCTCTGCAGCTGAAATGGAACAAATGGGCTTGGAAAAAATTGCCTGGGTCATGAAGGTCAATCCTCTCATCTACAACCACAGTATAACTGTGTCCAAACCCTTATCCAGGCCCATCCAGGAAGCAGGGAGACTTCTTTTCCTTGCTGCACCTTCTTGGAGATCACCTCAGCACAGGGCTACCATAGTTGTGAGGAATGCGCTTGTGATCTCCAGAGTACAGGATGGTTATGGCTGGTTTATACTCATTTGAACTTTGTACTTGGCTCAAGCTGCTTTTTTCCCCTCTCTGCTTTTTAATCTACTACTGCATTTATAAAGGTCAGTCATGCCTGTTCTCAGCCTTGGCTTTCCTTTGGCTATAAATCCCGACTTGTCCCATCTGCTGTGTTAATACAGCCTCCCCAGTAACCCCACAGGCAGCATCCACTTCATGTTCTCTTTTTCTAATCCTTCAATGCAGAAATAGCTGAGGGACCTGTGCACAGCAGACCTGTAAGGTCTCCCCAGGACTGTCCATGTCCAGTGGGCACTACTCTGTATCCATCTTTTTGGAAATTTCTGTACTGCACCATCCTGTGCCTGCCTTTTCCCATCTACTGCCCAGTTTGGCTTCAGAAGCTGAGTGACAAGAGCCAGGTCAGAGCTTTGGGTCATGACACAATCTGTATACACAGGTCTCCTTCCAGGCTCCTTTTCAGCTGGCAGGACTCCTGATGATTGCAAACTCTTGGGTATGAGTTTGGATTTTATAAATGATTCAATTTTGTTTGGATGCGTTAGCCTGGCCTTCTAGGTCATGAGTCTTCTCTATGCTGATAATACCCCCAGTTTTATATCAATAAATACTACTGTGTATTCCCATTTTCTCTGCCAGTGATCATGCTGAATTGATGCTTAGCCTCACTCCTGAAAAAACTGTTTCAGTTTGTTAGATTTCTTTGTAAGAGAACCCTTTGTTATCTCCTCAGGAATGTCCTCATTTCTGTGTCGATTCCCATTTTTGCAGTTTTAGTTAATAATTCCTTTGTGATACCATACAGATGTCCAGAGAGATTTGGCTGACTCATATTCCTCCG
Source organism: Pomatostomus ruficeps (assembly GCA_013400735.1). Taxonomy (NCBI): domain Eukaryota; kingdom Metazoa; phylum Chordata; class Aves; order Passeriformes; family Timaliidae; genus Pomatostomus; species Pomatostomus ruficeps. The sequence goes on from VYZT01064585.1 coordinate 85,186, forward strand.
TCTGAAAGGCATCCATCTTATAACAAAAATGATACCGTGTTATTCAGGCACATTCCTGATGCATCTTGTCCCAATTTTCAGTTACCTTCTTAGCCCTTTCCTTTTTCACGTCTCAAAGCCTTTCACAGATCACTTCCCCACTCTCCTGCATCATACCATAAGCTTGTTTGCTATTTCAGACACCCATTTGGGTTTAACAGAAATCTTTGCAGAGCCACTTTCCTGGCCCACCATAGAGCTGCTTGATTCAGGATACAGAATCTGCCTTGAGGGGCGTGTGTCTAGATGCCTGAAGTGCAAACATAAAGCAACTTACATTATTCTATTAAGAGAGGTTATCTGAGCTGTCAGACTCAGTATTTGCTTTTCTGTTTTGGGAGACTGTTTTTCAGTTTTTTTGGTCTGCTAAATCTTCTCACCATTTATCTGTATGTCTGTAAGCTATAACCTTGCCAACAGAGCAACATCAGTGCCAAAATTAATTTCCAACCTTGTAAAAACAAACTAATAATTGATGTAAATGCTTCAGTGTAAGGATGCCACTTATATGATCCATGCTTTGAATAAAACATAAACAGGGCTGTACACAGCATTAGTCAGACACACAAGATGTCATTATACTGTTTTCTTCTATACTAAGATTTTAAAAGAAAGAAAAATCTTCAAACATCATCTTAACCGCTGTTTTAGTGGAGTTACACTTGCTTCTAACCTTGTTATCCTACCTTTTCTGATCTGTTTCTGGGATCGAGGATCATGCTTTTCAGTTAAGGACTGAGTTCAAGTGAAAATTGGGAGGCTCTTGGAGAATGGTGGGACTGGATTCAGCCCCCTGAAGAATCAAAAGAGGAAAGTGCTTGATGTATGATGTGGTCTGGTGTGAGTTGACACTACCTTCACTGAGGGTTTCACACTGTGAACTCTCTTCATGAAAAGGCCAGAAAGAAGTCACATTCCTGATTAATTCATGGGAGCTATTGAGTAGAAATGAAAGGAATTGCTGTCAGACCAGGTATGCAGACTGAACTGTCTGAAAGTGTGGAAGGAAAGCATTTTTTTTTTATCACCTGCAGTTAAAACCAGTGTCTCCTGATGTATATGGACACTATGAAAATTATTTTTCTGTGATCATCATAAAAAAAGCATTGGAATGGAATAACTATAAGAGTAAACAGTCATTTTGGCATCCTTCAGTTGCAACAAACTGTAGTGGGAAAACGCAGCGTGAAAACAGAAATCTGAGAGGTAAATGGGTCAGACTTGAAACTTTTTGCTTTGGAAATCTTTGCCTTACTGTTTGTAGTGGGCCCATAGGTTAAAGTACTCCTTGTCTTTATTGATTGTCAATTTAATTGCAAGGAGAGGATAAAAAGCTGATGGGAATGCAGAAATGTTAATAAACAGCATCTATGAGGAACACACCCTTGCAAATATACACTTAGATGAATATGCCCTTTATAAGTCATGTGAAATAGAAAGCTGGGTTGTGCAGAGTAAATACAGTCCCTCCTGCTGGAGTGACTAGGTCAAGCTTGTAAATGACCCCAAAACTTTGCTGCCTGCTCAAAATTCAGTGGCTGACCTGGCTGATCACAACATTACAGGTTTTAAAAAATGCTTAGCATAATGAAGTGCTGCTTGAGTCCAATTAATCTGTTATTAGTGGTGAATGATCTCCATCTTCCCTGGATGAAAGATGGAAGAAGCTCAGAGGAATCCCATTGCTAGACCACTTGGCATATAGGAGGGGTTTGTGTTAAGTCTCTCTTGCAAGCAAAACAGCTGCCAGAGAAGAGTCACTTGAGCCCACACATGGTCATGAGAACAAACTGGTTTTAACTCTCTCCAGACTCCTGGTATTCACATCTATGCTCCTGTGGATATGGCTTGAGTCTTTCACAATACATATGCTTGATGAAGGTATTAATATATCACCAGGTACATTAAAACTCTTGAACATTTTGGATAAGAGATTGATGGCACACTAGAGATTGATAGGACTGAGGTAGATCAGTGTCTCTCCATTGACCCCTGATCCTGAGCTCATACCTCATGATGGATGTGGACAGCTTGTGGAAGATGCTGGGGGCAGAGAGAGACTTCTTCCTTAAAATTCTAGGCTTCTGCTCCTTAGCTTAGTAAAAGCCTATTCCCTTTCCTCATGTGCAGTATGTGCAGCAGCATTGCTGAGCAGCTGTACACTGAGCACTGTCCCACCATGGGCAAAGGGAGGTGGGATAGAAGTGAGAACACCATGGGAATAGATGATGCAAAGTACAAGAAAACTGAGTTGCAAAAGGCAGCATTAATTCTGTGGAGATTAATTTTATTATCCCAGATTCCATGAAAGTATCAACAGCAATGAATTCCATTATTGCATACATTGTGTATTGCATACAGGATCACTGTCCTGTGGTGGTACTAGCAGATTCCTTGGTGTGACTATGGAGGTGACTTGTAAGAATTGAAGGTAAATTAATAATACTCTTTTGCTTGGTATTCCCCTGGGAAACAAATTCTCCATACAAAGTGAAAGTAAATAAAACACTCAGAAATGGATAAAGGTGATGTGTGTCAAGAAAAGAAAAGAGAAGAGATGAGATGAGAAAAGAAAAGAAAAGAAAAGAAAAGAAAAGAAAAGAAAAGAAAAGAAAAGAAAAGAAAAGAAAAGAAAAGAAAAGAAAAGAAAAGAAAAGAAAAGAAAAGAAAAGAAAAGAGAAAAGAAAAGAAAAAAGAAAAGAAGTGAGGAAACATGATGCTTCATCCCTTTTTAACTAGCTCCAAGGGAATTAGATGATTTTAATCTAAATCAGAATAATAAATGAGGTAGGATATTATAGCCAAGATGTAGTGAAACATCATGATGTGGTCTTTAGATTGATGGGATCAAAGTTTTCGATGTCTAGAGGAAAGGCAGCTGTATTCAGTAAGTGACTGGCTGAGACAGGCACAGTGAATGGGACTGCACAGCAGTAACTCCAGTTACTTCCCCGCTGTGTGTGGAGCAGCATGAGGACTTTATCCAAAGAATGCCAGAGGTCTGAAAGGTTTTGATTTTGTTGTCTCTTAAATCAGATTTTATGTGCACCATTTATCTTACTTGCCAGAGATACTACATCTACTCTTTTTCCATCAGAAACACTTGCTGTGACCAATTTGATGGCTTTGTCTCTTAACAGTGTGCCATGTTTGGGTTAGTCTATTTTCAAGAGACCTTTCAGTACTTCCTCCCCAAGAAATCAATGGTATTGGTGGGAAGCTGCAAATTTCTGTATACAGTGACAGGTAGATCTGTTTGACAGTACCACAATACAATGACTTTCTTTGTATTTTTCAAAAAAAATGTGACTTTGATCGATAGCGACTGGGGGAGAGGTACCATGTCAGTAGTGCTAATCCTTTCCACCACAGCTTTGCTTTCAGAGAAACTCCCAAATACTTGTGGCTCCTCTGTGATTTATGGTGCTGAATTTTCCAGCAAGAGCCGGGTAAGGATGGTTATCCCATCTAAAAGAAACAAATCCTCCCCATAATGGATGTGAGGTGTTTGTTTAGCGATCCCACGGACTTTCAGATCAAATCCAAGCTCTGTAGTGAAACAAGGACACCAGAGTTTGATATCCAGAGGGAATTTCATGATTTGAGTTTGGTGAGTGCTTGCCAAGGTCAAGTGTGAGCAAAGAAAGAACTCTGCTAAGAAGCCAAACCCAAAATTTGATAAAAAAGGAAAAACCACTTTCTGTTTTTCACAGTCAGTGTGCAGGAGCTAATATGTATCTCCCAGTTTGCACTGCTTGGAAGCAGGGATTCAGACCAGCTGCCTAATTTTATTCACAGCTCGTCTCAGTGAGCACAGGCTCATCTGGTATAACACTCTCTGGACAAAGGAAGCTGGGACTGCTTGTGTGTGGCAGAGCAAACTGTCCCGTGGCAGGAGGCAGAGGAGAAGTGGGAAATCTGTGTGGCACAGTTGTGTGCAATTCTGTCCAGCTTCACAGCAGTGAAAGGCTGGAAAAAGAGGTGAGATTCTCAGCCAAAAATGTGAACTGTATTTGATATTTCTTGGCTCCGAGGCAGTGCTGCCAATTAGCCACACAGAGGATGCAGTGCAGTGCATAGCCCAGGTGAAACCTCCAATCTGTCTGAGTCCACAGAGATATTGGAGTAACGCTGATAAACCAGAGAGCCTCTTCCAGTGTTCTGATCCTTTGCCTCTGTCAAAGCCAGTAGCCATGTGGCTTGACGCCTCTGAGCCCTCTACACATTTTCTGTGAGGAGCCCAAATAGCCTCTTTCTTGGGGCCTTTGAAGAGAAGGGTTTTAAAATAGCTTAGTCTCAAGCTTTTCCACCTTGGCATTATTTTTCCTATGGGATCTTCTCTGCTTGAAGTCTTCTCTGTTCCTGCTCTTCCCTAGTGCTGGATTTATGAAATCTCAGAGGCGTCTCTATTCACTCTGCTGAAATGGTGAAGCAGCAGAGTGAATCCCATATCCCTCTTTCAGTGTCCAAGGACACTTTTTCCTTACTATCTACTATGACAAGCTAGAGGTTATTCATTCCTGCCAGTGTAAGTGTGCTTTACTACAATGTAGATTAATCAAATAATTAAATGCAAAAGGGGAAAAAAATCACTGAAAGGTTTGGTGGGTTTTTTTAATTCTTTTTTGCAGGGGAGGGAGACTGAAGAGAAACAGATGATTAGTCTTTTGAAGGTTCAAGTATTCTTTTATATATGAGTCATATGTCTAAATATTCAGGGTCACCAGTGACCTCTTCTTGGCCAGATTTACAGACTTTCCTCCCCCTTGGTCTAGCTTAAGTCTAGATGTATTCACTTCTCTTATCTTTCTGGACTTTCCTAGCATAGGTCTATTGCTCTTTGGGGACTAGTGATATGAATAGAATAACAAAGGCAAAGGATTNCTGTGTCTCTTGTGGGCTTTTTTGATGAGCAGCATATAAAACATATTTTATGTGGGAAAAAATCCTACCCAAATATTTTTGGGTGCATTCCCTGCATTAAAAAGATTTATAGAAATCTTATTTTGAAGCAAACTGACTGAGATGGAAGCAGTCACATAACAATATTTATTAAACTACTAGACAGCCAAATATTACTTCATAAAACAGGAATAAGCAAATAGTCACTGGTTAAGGGATAGTGACTTCTTACAGAATTTACTTGGGCAGAAGTCATCTCAGGCAGTCTCTACTCACAGAATCTCTACTTCCTGTATATTGAATAACTACTACACTCGTTATGACTACAGGAGGCAAGCACTGTAAGTCAAACCTGGGGACTATATTTTCAAATCCAGTGCTTATTTTCTTAGGTTACTGTGATTATCTGCACATTCACATCCTCCGGTGATCCACAAATACATGCTCTAAATCCTGCCTGTGCAAGATGAGGGCAGGATTTAGGATCCTGCTCTTACAGATGCCATAAGTTTAGGTGAGGGAGCAGCTAATAAATAAAAATACCAATACATATATGTTAGGGATATGGCCAAGTTCTTTACAGATTTCCACAAAAGTCAAAGTTAGTACACAGTAGGCATATTAGTGCTCTGAAATCTAAGTACACCAATATTCAGTCTATGACTTGGTCCTGATAGTGCTTCCTGCTACTTTTATTACACTGCTTTTGCTACTGCAATTACACCATTCATTTGCATGGCTTTACTTCCAATTTAGGTCTTGATTTACCTACACATTTAAACAGAATTACAGAACAGTAGGTGAAGTTCATGGTGTGTCTGTAAGCACTGAAAATTTGTTAATTAGTAACCTAACAATAGGATTTTGTAAGGAAAGTGGAAAAAGCCCACAAACAATTTTGTGCTGGTCTTTAATAGCAGATGTATTGGGTCATCCACAGGAGGTAATTTTTCAGCTTTGCTCAGTGTGGGCGAGGTCTTTACTGGAGCAGTGTATCTGCTTTGGGGCCATGCTTTTGATGACACATGGAGACTAAGTGGAGAAGTGGTAGAGGAGACCAACATGGATAATGAAAAGTTTGGAAAACATGACCTTTGGGGAAAGGTTCAAGGAACTGATGTGTTCGATTTTGTTTTCCTTTTTTTTTTTTTTTAATCTAGGAAAAAAACATCCTGAGACAGGACATAATGAAAGACTTCTAGTACTTTAAACATTACTCTGAAAGACTATGGTGCTCATAAGGATATGGGAAGAACTAATTTATGGCAAAGGTGATTTAGGTTAGGCATTAGGGAACATCACTTACCTTTAGAAAATCTAGGAATGGAGGAGAATACCTAGAAAGACTTGTTGCTCTAGGGATTAGAGACTTTTAATGACAGATCAGACATACATCTGCCAGGAGAGGCCAATATATTGTTAGGTTACCCCTGAATGAAGGGTGGGGAAAGTGTCCTCTTGAGATCCTTTCCAGCCCTGTATTCCTGTGATTCGTGGTCTCTGTGTGACTTAAACCTCTGTCGAACCAGGGTGGTGGACTCCAATCAGCTCCTAGACATCAAAGACTTCATTTGAGAAGACTCATAGGCTGGCCAAATCTCATACAGTTTTTTCTGCCCTCTGAGGAGAATATGTGTCCCTGGCTGTCACTCAAGTCTCCGAGGTACAACTGACAGAGTTTTGTGCCTTGCTCATTAGTCACTCAGCTGAATCAGACCTGCAGCTGCACAGCAAGAGAGCAGGCAGTTCCTGGAAAGATTTTGCCAAGAAGTTTAACAAGCCCAGGATGCACCCTTTCACGGTGGTCTCCTCAGCCTGTCCTGCACTCTTCTCGCCAAGGGCTTGGTGTTGGAATACCCTTCAGGGACACCATTTAAAGGCAGAAAAATGCTCAGGGGTCAGATGTGTAGCCAAAAGTTAAAAGCTGAGTCTTTGGCCAAAATGGATGTGGAACAAGTGTTGTCCAAACAAACAAAAAAACACCCAAAACAAACGAAAAACCCAACAAAACAAAAAAAGCAGCCAAAACCCCCCGAGCATACCAAACTTGTCTTTCATACCCAATGCAGCTGACCTACAGGGGCTCCATGTTTACAGTAAGAGAGGAAAGAAACATGAATGGTGGTGCATAATCAGAACAGGATCACTGTACTAGCACCCATGTTTCCTCTTAGCAGTGCCAAAAAGGTCAAAAGATGAGATAAGACCAAGGGCCCTTGACACCAGACTCGACTCTGATATATCTTCTGCTGGTTTTTCTATGAATGCTGTTACTGGCAAGCTGCCTTGGGCTTTTAAGGGGACTGTTGTTCCTGCTGTGTGTAATTCTGTTTGGTGTGTCTCTCTGGATACAGCACTGACTGCTGACCTCGGCCTCGCGTGCACAGTTTTCACACCCTAGTCTGCCAGTGCAGGTCCCTGTGGCTCCGTGCTCAGCTGGTGGTAGCTCTGAAGGTCTCTGTGACCCCAGGAAAGCCGTGGCATGGAAGCTGATATTAAAAAGGAAGAAGACAAATGTTAAGTATCTGCAATAGATGTGCTGCCATGATGGTAATGCAGGTACCATAATTCTTTAAAATATTCAGCAGGCTGCTTCTAGTTGCTGATTTTTCTTTCTCCAAATTTCTTTCCTCTTGACGTTACCTCTGACCTATGCTGGGATCTGAAATCCCATTTGGCCACTGGAAGGCAATTCAAACTCTTCACCATAGATGTTTCTAACCCATGATTTGCCAAGTAGCAGCATTCCAACTGTGCCTCAGGGACTGCAGTTTGCTTTTGTGCTCCCATCCCCATCTCTCTTTGTCCCTTCCTTTCACATACACCACCAAAAGGCTTGTGTCAGTGAAGTTTTGTAATTATGGGAAGTCTTCTTTCCAACAAAATGCCAACCATGCCAAAACAAGTTCCTCCACAAGTCCCTTCCTCACCAGATCTGTAGAGAGTGCTCACATTTGGCTGACAGACTCCGTGGTGAGTAAGGTCTCCATGACCATCAGCCCTTGGCATTTTGGTCAGTGCCAGGCACAGCAGTGACTTGTTGGACAGGGGTGAATTTCATGCTGTCAAACTGTGCAAGTGCTGCATTGTACTGGACTGGCTACAATTTATCTTGGGGAAAGAGAGGTGTGTAGAAGTGTCAGAGTGGGCACACTACAGCCAGTGCAACACAAGAAACCCTGGGCACTGCCATCTGTCTGTGTCCTGTAAGAAAGTCAGGCTGTTATTGCCTAAACCTTTAGGGAATACCTGTAAGAATAATGGACAGAAAGTGTTTCACCCTGTGTGTTCTATATTTGAATCAGACCCTTGGGTTTATGTCAGATGATGCCATTCTGGTTCCAAACAGGGTCAAGAGCACCTTGCAATGGGTGCAGAATCACAGCATGAGATTTTTTTAAAGTTATCTCCTACTTCAAGGTCTACTGAAAGTTTGAAGCTACCTGGAGGTTTTTCAGCAAGCAGTTAGCAGCCCTCAGTCTCTCACTGAGCAGATTCCTTCAATTCCAACAGGGATGAGCACAATAATAGTCTCCCAGATGGAATTCTCTCCCTAAGAAAGGTCTGGCATCTGGAGATGTTGAACAGCAATCTCTTCAGGAACAGAGAAAGTCAGCAAACCAAACACATCCAGACCTCAACCTTGCAACTTACAAGGCCAAGAAATCTTGGTCCATCATTTCAGTTGCCTACAGATCCTTCCTCCAGGCTTATCCCTGTAAGTATTGTTCAGGCAGCTCATTTGCAATAAGGTGCTGCTGCAGAGTCCCAGCAAGTCACCAGTGTGGCAGTGAGCTTGGGGAAATCCCCTAGCTGCCACGTTTTAGCCCTCTCAATCAAAGATGCTGTTCCACCTCTGTTATTTTAATATTCATCACATTATTTTCCTATTCAACAGTTACTAGAAACTTCTACTGTTCTGTTACATTAATTGGTTAATGCAAATATGTTCTACCTTTGCCCAGAACTCATTGGAGAACTGTCATCTCCCATGACTCTGTGATTTGAAATGACCCTGGACCCTTCCCCTCTGACCATCCCTTTCCTTTCCCCTTAAAACTCTGTGTAACCATCCCCTCCACGTCTTTCTGATAGCTTGCATCCGGTGAAGAGAATAAAATCTGGGTGCTGCTATTAGGGAATCCATTCTCTCTTCTTTGTTCCTACCTGCTTTATTACCAACGACCGCTCTGACCTCCACTGTGGAGTCCATACCTAAGTAAATAGACAGACAAAGAAATACTGCTCTTCTGCAGCCGTCTATCTGACCAGGGTGCTGGATAATTGTCTCGCAGAACCCTGGGCAGTTTTGCAGTCCCCAAAAAGCGTTACACCAGGACAGCCTATGGGATACTGATGGGTTCATTTCTTCTCTTGTCAGGATGCTGGATGGCCTCCTCACTTCTTGGCTGCCTGCCTGCTGGTTTCCAGAAAGGCAAAGTTCCTGCAGGTGAAGGACCCTAAGCTTCCAAATGTCCAAAAATCTGTCCGGGCAGGTGCAGCCTCCCCCAAATCAGCCACAGTGTGCACCTTGCCAGGTGCCCAGCTCTGTGCCCAGCCTGCACAAAGCATGGCTTCTGTCATAAGCTGGACTTTTCAATGTCATTTTCCTGTGTTTAACGTGATCCTGTAGATAGGACCTGTATATAGGCTTTTCTATAAATGAAATTATAACATTTTACAGTTTTTCCTTAAGCTTTTCTTTTTAAAGCCATGAGAGTAAGTATTTTTCTGTAGGTAAGACAGGACATGTAAAAATTGCCAGGAAGGTGGGAGATTCACAGAAGTATGGACAAAAAAGGCTTTTTAAAATCAGATTCAGGAAAGGCTTGTGCATTTTCCATCAGACAGGCTTTAAAGGGTCTGGGACATAAAACAAGTGCCAAGCCAAATACTGAGAGCAGTGTAACCAGTGAAACAATGGGAAAGTTATTTAACAACATACACAGCCCTGGAAGAGCCACAATGTAAGTTAAGCACGCACACTAAATGTATTTTGGGCTGCTGGTGCCAGAGCACTCAGTTAACCCTTAGAAAACTAAAATTGTACACAACATGCTTATCTTTCCCTCTCAACAACAGCTTGTGAGGCAATCACTGTAAGGGGATATACAGCACTTATTTATTTCAAACAACCACTTGCGCAAGCCACCTTGGACTCTGATCTTAACCAGATGCTCTTCAGTCATCCCACATGCAAGGTGCCTTGTGCAGCTTCCATGTACATCCCTGGAGCAGCATGTCCTGCTCTCCTACTGCCCTGTCGACTGACAACCACTTTGTCAAGTAACTTCATCTGTCTCCTCAGCATCAACTCTCACAATTCAGCCAGCACAGGATGATTTCTGTCATTGTAGAAGAGAACCTGTCCTTGCTCTTTCAGAGAGGATGCCCATGCTTGCTGGTAAAATAAAGTTACCAAATTACACTTCTGCAACAGATGCATTGCCTTCCCTTTGACGGAAGTCCTCATTGCACCAGGTTTCCTCCTGAAATGAAATATCCTTGTTGAGGCAGCTGTGAGAGAACAGGTGCCACAAATCTAATTAACTTTATCTGATTAGCAGATGATACTTGCTCTTGCCTGGACTCTTGGGGATGGTTTAACTCAAAGCATGCCTGTGCTGATGTAAACTGGACTCAGGGATGACTTTGAAGGTTGAAATCATAAGGGATGAAGAAATCTGGGATAAATAACCAAGCTGAAAGACTTGGGTCCTCTGCCATGATGCAAAGGTGGCTGACATAAGTTGTGTGAAGGCTTTAAAAGCAGCCCACATATCTTCTTGGACTGTTTCCTTGGCAGCAGGAGAAGCTTTCTTTTTAAAGTTTTTGAAGGATCTACAAGCAGAAGAATGCTGAAAAGTGCTCTGATTTTCCTTTTTTCCCCATAATTGGGGAAAAAAACCAGCTTTGCTGTTTTCTTTCCAGTTTCCCACAGAAGAGACTTGGAAAGCCTGTGTCACCCTGGGTTTGGAGAGCAGTACAGCCTGCAGCGTCATCGCCAACACAGAAGATGCTGGAGAGGCATTCTGCCTCCTCTCAGCTAGCAGGGAATGATGGGAGCACCGTGTTTTCTTCAAGTGATATGATTATTCCTCCTCTTCAGCAGAGCCTTCTCTGCACTTGATACCCAGAGTCTGTTGGTTCCCACAGGCATGTCCTTCACATGACTTGCTGTTTCTATTTCAGAAAGTAAAGTATCCAGGATGGGTGTTCAAGGACTGAGTTTTTTTCTTACGGTAATGTTCCTAGCATGATCACCAAAACTGCTTCTCTAAACACTTTGGTGAGAAAGAAAGTAATTTAGATGAAGAAAAGACATTTACATATCTGATCACCGTTTTGTCTTACCTAAGAGAAAGGGTATCAAACATCTCTGATAGGTTTTTTATTTACATTTACTTGTTTTCTTCATCGTGTTCACACTTTGGAATAGCAGGGTTGTGAACTGAAACATGATATATGAGTATGCGTGTGCTTGTGAAAAGAGGGAGGAAAACATCAGAAACTTCAAGTAAAAAGAGGATTTTTAAACTTTCAATTTCACCCACCCTGAACGTTGGGACAGAATATTAGAAAACTATTTTTCCACTCTATAACACTTTTCTATTTTGTTTGGGTTTGTTTTGTTTTAATAGCTAATAGCTCTGCTTGCCAGCACAGAATGAAATCAGCTGGGGTTTGTGCTGTCAAAAATGAAAGGGTTTCCTATTATTCCATTCATTTCATTATATTATATTAATAAATCATGTGGCTACCTATGACATGAGCTCAGAGTACAGTGAGCAATGCTTCATGCTGTTGCATGCTGAATCTGCTGGTGAAGTTTGTCACTGAAGAGGCAAACATGAACCTCTGTTTATTTACATTTTCTGGATCAAGGTCTTATCCCAAAGAAGTCACAAGTCTTACTGCAGTTTTGGGGTGCCATTGTAGCATGTGCAAGTTGGAATAACTGCATAATCCTAACTGTTAGATGGAAATTAGTTCTGCTGAAGCAGGAGAAGAGAATCCTGGACCAGGGTCCCACCAGATCAGCACACACCTTGGCAGGCATTTACATTTGCTCAGCATTTTGACTCCTGCGCTGCACCCCTGGAAACTGTCTAGCTGGCTTTATTTTAAAAGAAAAAGGAGTAAGTCACGCACTCCAAGAGTAATGAAGAGATGTGAGGAGCCAGCTGGTCTCAGAAGACTGATTTTGAACACTGAGTCCGAGAACTCATGTTTGAACTTGCCTGGGGCTATTAGACTTGTCTGTATTCAGGACTAGCCTCTGCCATAAACACTTTCATGGCATTTTAATCTTTTCAGTGGCAGGCTGTTAAGGGCACAATTAGGGACGCACAGCTCTGCCACCACTTGTCATTTACTGGGTCAAAACCAGCAACCATTACAGGATGCCCACACATCCCACTCTCCTTTCCTGCCTCTCCCAAAATCCTTCCCCAAAACTGGATCAGAGCTCCATAGTTTCAGTTCGTGCTTCATTTTCTGTTATTGCAGTTATTTTCTCCAGGGTGCTTCACTGCTCCTGTCTACCAGACATGTGCAGTAGGAAAAAGATGCAAGAAGAAAATTTCTGTAAAGTGTATTCTATGGTGTAAGAGGGAACTAAAAGGCATTAGGAAGCCCAGACTTAAGAGATGTTGGGAATGGGTGTTGCCTCTTTTCCCATGATGGCAGTTACCTTAGCTCAGTGTAATTTGAAGGGATCACTAAAGTAAGTTACTGCAGTGTGTTTGTGTTTGGTACCAGGGGGCTGTGCTGCCAGCCAGAGGGATCTCCACAGCCTGGGGAATGGACTGAGAGGTCCCTCATTAGTTCAGCAAAGGGAAATGTGAAGTCCTGCCCTGGGGAGGTGTTGCGGTGTGCTCTGGCCAGTTTCGGTCTATTTCATGGCCAGGCTCTGCTATGTACCCTCCTCGCCCCTCGGTATTGATTCTCCACCCCCTGGAGGGCTCTGTGTTGTGTAATCCTACACAAAGCCCGCCAAATTCAAACCTAGCTTTCCCTCCCCATTGGATGTTGTACCCTCCCCCTGCCCCCTCATGTCTGTATTTATGTAACTGTAACACGCTGTGCCAAGGCTTTCCCGGCATGACACTGGTGCCGAATAAACCATCTGGGAAGCCCCTCTGCCTGTCTCTCCTTCTTTGGCGCGCCTGGAACATCGGTGGATTGGGTGAACCCATATAGGAACTTCGCCAACCCTCCCGTGCCTTGGAGCAGCCTGGACAGCCCCTGTAGCCACGGACGGACGCGTGGTGCCCACCCGGAAAGCACCGCAGCAGGAAGGAACAAGCTCAAACACCAGCAAAGGCTGAGTGATCTCCAGAGGGGCTTTCCAGGCCTTTGCATTGTGTCAGTCTGCGATTATTGCCAAGCTATAGCAATGACGCTGATGCAGCTACAATTGTGCTCCCACAAATGTCATTTCATTATGAAATTCAGGGAACACTCAGCATGGAAAAAAAGCATCCTTGTACATCAGGTCGTGATTTCATTCAAGAGCCTCCTTAAAGAAATGGCAAGAACAAAAAGTGTGACAACCAGGGTATTGCTGCTGCAACTCATGCCTGGACTGGATTTCCCCTTGCTCAGAGTCCACGTGCATGTGGCACTTGTGATGGTGTGATGAGCATCGGATTTTGGTGTGGCTGAAAGCAGTTAAATTCTGTGGAAGGGGTGACTAAGGGCTGGCTTAGCTGAGGCAGAGCAGGGTCCTGGAAATGCAGCTTCTGAAGGAGGACTGCCGGACTACAGAGAACCAGCTGCCCCAGCAGATTGTGTAGAGCTTCCACTATGGCTAAACAGATTACTGCTAATCTAAACTACATTTCCTTCTTTTACACCTGACCATTTTACACCTGGGATCATTTAGTGCCTCCGTGCTTGGCATTAAATCAGTCAGGGTTGTAAAGGAAAATCAAATGTTTTCTCTGTGCCCTTCATTTGCTCAAACATGTTTGGGTGACAACTGACAAGAGGGTGAGCTTGTCTCAAGACATTGGACAGACTCATCTTGGAAGATGGCATAAAAATTTTTCAGAGGTTCTGACATACCTGAAGGGAATGGACACATGAGACAGCTGAGTACAGAAGAAAATCCATTACAGTGAGTGTCTTCAGGCTCAGCAAATTTATCACAACAACAAGGAAAACAATCTGAAAACAGCTTGGTTATAGCATGTGAATTCCTCCTCAGGGAGAAAATCCAGGGCTGTGCAGAGTAATTTAATCCTGTTGAATAACAAGACCTGAAGACTGGAAATCAAGGCAGAAAAATTCAAACAGAAATGAAGCCTAAGGGAAAAGGAAAATGCAGGAGAAGTTCTCATTGTTCCCTCGTCAAAGCCACAGGTGTCCTGTGGGCAGGTAAGGGCGGCATGGATGGAGGAGAAAAGCACCTGGTCAACAACTCAATGTTGCCCTGGGGCACAAGTGCCAGGGCTGGAAATGTATCAAGTAGGTTTTTCCCTCTCATGTGTGACTGACACTGCTTCATCACTGCTTTCACACACAGAGACTAACCTCCCATTCCTCTGGAGACGGTCACCGACAGTCCCCTGGATCACCCAAAGTGGGGTGGTGAGGCCTGAGAGGACAAGGGGACAGGAGTTCTCACTGTGGGGAGGCTTATGGCCAGCAGTGGAACAGGACACAGAGACGCCAGGAAGCCACCCACCATGCACAGGGCAGTTCTCTGCTGCAGCTCAGCCCTCCCTGCCTCTGAGCTGAGCTAAGGATCTGCTTCTCCACCTCCATGTCTGACCCATACCCTGTCCCTTGGGTTCAGCATGGTTCTTCCCTGTGCCTGACCCTCTGGTATGACTGTGCCATGAAGGTGAGGTGGGGCACAGCGCTCCTCGCCCCCCTCCATGGCGTTGGTTCTTTCAGAAACCAACAGCCTTGCCAGAGGAGCAAGGACCTCTGTCATTAACAAATTTGCATTTATCTGCCTGCAGATAGCAACTTACTGGCTGGGCTGGGTGAGCTGGATATTTGGTAGGTCCTGCAGGAACCTTGGGCAGTATGGGTGCTTTGACTGTACAACCCTTCATTAATTAGGAATGTTTCTGTACTGTGTTTTTACACATGGATCTACTCTCATATGCATCTGGCAAACAGTTTATTCCCAAGAATGTGAAGTAACTTTTGGCTTCAGAACTGGAAGCATGAGTGTCTGTTGTTTAACTCTTTGCTACCACTGGGGATGCTAGATAAGCCTCTAGGCAAGGAACGGTTCTCCCTTTGCTCTAGCAATAGCTGCAGAGGTCATGTTCTGGGACCTATGGCTTACTTGTAACTATTGGAAAGGCTTTGGCATTGCAATTAATTTCAGAACTCAACAAATCATTTCAATGCAAGTCTTTTGCTATTTTAAAGTAGTCAGGACAGGATCCTGGACAAACCATAGACAGGTTTGGCTGCTTTTTACTGGTGATGTAGCAGTCATATCTATGTTGTATTATGTTTTCCATATTTTTTTTCAGTAAAAGAGTATTTCTGCAGTCTTTGTTAACATTGGCTGAAAGACCAGTATCTTAGTGTCACCTAAAAATGCTTTATTACACTTTTATGTGTTGAAATAAAAAAAAAGTTTTATTAGAAGAAGATAAATTCTTGACATGAAATTGGAACAGTCTTTATTAGTATAAATCCCATGATTTGAATCTCCCGGCTCAGGTGGTTTCTCTGTTGCAGATAAGGATAAGGTTTAACCAGGTAATGTGCACAGGAATTTTTTTAGCAGCAGAAATAGTATCACAAATCTTTGCATGTTTGAGATCCCATATGTCATGTATTCAGAGAGACAGCTGGATAATTTTCCTATGTGTGAGGAGATTAGAGCAAAAGAGATGAAATACTAATGAGCAGATGGTTTCGATGTCAGTTTTATGTTCCACTCACAGTCTTTAAAGCAATGCTGCAAAGAGAACCTGAACATGAGATGGTTTCAGTGGAGCTGATTTGTAGTATAAATAAAGGCAATTAATCTTTTTGTTATCATTCACTTTAGGCATGGAATAAAACCAGTGATTTGATTTTGAAGTATGACCTTTTGGAGTAACAAATATTCCTGTTTCTAATGCTCACTGCTGCACATCATGTGCTTTAAGTAACTGAGGAGGGCATATTTTCTGCTCTTCTGTTTCACAAAATGGAATAACTCACTGCAACTGTGTTATCACCAAATACCTGCCTGAAACATAAAATAGAAATAAAGCAAAAAGGAGAATAATTCATTTTTTCATCACAAGACTAGACATCAAATGTCCTATCTATCTGTGGTTGTTTCCTTTATCCTTGTGATCTTTCATTTTGCGAGAGAGGCTGCAGAGAACAATCTAGAATTTGGAGGAGAACAGAACAAAAGTCTTCAAATTCTTAGTTCTACCCACAGAAATTTGGGTGAAGAGACAGAAAGGAGTGGAGACAAATATATTGATTTCCTGCAAACCACCCTCCAACTCTGTTTTTCCAGTTTCATCTTTCTCAGCAGTGCCTGAAGGGCATAAAGTCATTCCATCCTGATCTGGTGGTACCCTCTTTAAACTTAGATGTGTGGTGAGGTGCCAGGCTGTGGAAAGACATGCTCCCTTTGCCTTCTATATGGCCTACATCCTTTCCTTTCTTTACCTCCTTCCATGCTCTAATATTGGTTTCTGGTCCCATCAGAGCTTAGAAGAGCACGCTGCAGCCCATCAGGGTTGCATCTCTGAGGTATGCAGCCTTGCTTGCATGGCAGCTGAAGGCATCTGCAGCATTGCTAAGGTTACATGGGACTTTACTCTCAGCTGGGACAAGATGATGTAGGGTAAAACCCAGCAAGCTTCACTTCTGCTGACAGCAACATTTGGCTTGACATCAACATTATTACAAAGGTTCCTATTCCAAAGGTCTCTCAGTGATGCCAAATCTTTACCACTACATTCTAATATTTTTGGGATTAATCTTCTGAATCAGCATCCTGTCTGGGGATCATCACTACCGTAAGTATCCATGAGCCCTTGTATTTCTTTTTCCACATAGGGAGCAGGAGGAAGGGCAGTGGCTGGGAGAGCATTCCTGCTCACCAGCTTTAGCATGGAGATACGGCTTTTCTCCTCTTTTGTGCACTTCCCACCACATTGCCTTGTCCTTGCCTGACCTCTCTGGCAAGTGTCTGGTTGGCCTTCCCAACCCTTTTGCGCTGTACAAACAGCTTCCCTTGGGGGAATCTCTATTCCTTCAGTGGGGGCATGGCAGTGCGGGCATGGTCTTCAGGGCAACACACAAGCATTTTTGCTGTGTCTGAGAAAAAATCTCTGAAAGTGGGGCAGTGAGATGTGATGGTTCCTATCCTAACACATCTGGTTTTCCTGAGTGGGCCAGGGTGGTGGATTGCTCCCCTGTGTAAATTTTACAAAATTGTGGTATGACTCTTACACATTATCCAAATGCAGTGTGTAAGTATGAGCTAAAACTGGAGTAATCACCTGCAGATCGACACTAGAGTTGTTATGAAAAATAAGTACATGATTCAAAAGCTGTTCTCTGTAATAAATTGTTTCCTACTTTTCAGGCATGATTCTGTTTTGCTGACCAAGAAAATGACAACCAAGAAAAAGATATACAGTTTTTATATTATTTCATTCACATTGGAGCACTACTGACACAGGAAATGTCTATTGTTTATTGAACAGTGATGCTAGATGTAAAAAACCTATCCCACCACTGTGTCTAGAAAGACCATGTTACCTTAGATCAGTTGTGACCCATGTAGACACATTTAGGAACCTCCCAGAAAATCTGAGAAGTAGGTGCTGTAAATATTTAAGATTATGAACAGTTTTGTGGACTTTTCTGTGACTGGACTTGATAGTAAGGCACTAGGAAACAAGTGTTTGCAGAACTGGAAACATTCTCCCCACTATACAGAAAACTACATTTTTAGGAGGATCAAAACCCTCACTTATTTTGGAAAAAAAATAAAGAACCCCAAGTTATTTAAAGGATCTGAAAACAGCTTTGCTTAGGGCAGCCAAAGCAAAGAGACTTTTAGATTTTTTGGGGGAAAGTTTTACAAGAAAGTTTGCTCTGGTATTCTTACTGAAGCCATTACCAAAATCATAAAAACCTCTTTTGCTTCAGGAAGACAGAGACAGACCTTGTTTAGTAGCTTGCTGAGGTTACAGCCCTTTCAGCACTGGTGTTCTTGGAGCTCTTGGACTAAATCCAGCATCAACTGGGCATTTCACCCCAACTTACAATTCAAAGTGAAAGCTCAGTGTAGGAATGGGTGTGAGCAGGACCAAAGCTGGGGGACCAATAACTGGCTTAGAGAAATGTATAGCCATGATTAGCTGTTCAAGGAACCATTCTGCAGCTGTCACATAAATTCCTGCACTTGTTAAATGTTGTCTGTCAGTGCTATTTGTTGGGTTAAATTTCACTTCTGTTGCAACTGTAGTCCTGTCAGTGGATTGACTGAAGTGGCTAATTTGGGCTCTTTAATTTCTTCATGCTTTCCCTCTCAGCTTGCACTTAGGCTTTTCTAACACATCTTTTTTCAGTGCCTCCCTCTGGCATACATTTGCAACTCAGGAAACCACAGGCCAGTTGTTATGAGAAGAATTTGCCTGTCACCCACGAGTGCTGTACAGAGTATGTTTATACAGCATTTTCAAATTCATGCAGCAGTTTGGGAAATGTGTAGGCATCTAAATGATTGTTCTTATGACCACGTATATGGTGCTGTGAAAGTATTTTAGGTGCAAGACATGTAACAGATACAGTTTAGTTCCTGCTATTCTTAACTGTGATTCTGGACTGGCAAGATGTAAATGTGGGATGCCCAGTGATCTCTTTGCAGCTCCTGGATGATGTATCCAGTGGCACTGGTCACCTGACAGGGTTTGGTGGGTCAAACCTGGAATTCACTGACTTTCACTCTTCCCACTACTCTGCTGTAAACCAAATGGTGGATGCTGGCTATTCCAGGTGTGTCAGTCTTGTGAGGGCTGTTGCAGGGATGGAAAGGGTAGGACTGTGCTCTTGTGACTGATGAGATGCCAGCACAATGATAGCACAGCTCAGCATCTTGATTCATTGAAAAGCATTGTCCCTTCAGCATGCTCGCCAGCTTGTTCAAGTATACTTCTTTTCTGCTGTATGCTGCCAGAGATGCAATCCCTTTTCAACTGGAAAATGTTTTATTGCTGCTTATTTCTGCCTCTGTTTTCTCCTAATGTGCAGCACATCATGGAAACACAGTGTGTCAGGAGGGGAAAAGTCTCAGAAAGGGGCGTTTTGAGACAGGCACATGCAGCTTAAAATAGCCACATAGGTTAGGAATAAAGGTATTGGCTGGGATTTTTTAAAATCTGCTTTCTTTGGTTTTTAACAATTACACAGTTTCTGAATCCTTCTTGATTTATAAAAGCACTGAATTTTACATCTATCTTACCTAGTTTTTAACCTGCCTCTCTGCCATTACCCATGAGAAAACTATTTATTTATTTTAAAAACAAAATAACTTCTGTGGGAGCTGCTACCTGACAGAAAGCCAGGAGGCCTGGGGGAGATTCGTAATCTATAGCATTTCTTTTGCTGTTAGCCTTTTATGGCAGGGCACTGCATAGTAAAATCAATCACTTTAGACCATATGTCACCATTGTTAATGCCATTTGTTGATGCCAAGGGTTTCCCTAATTTACCTGCTTGAACCTTTTTGCATAATTTTTTGCAAGACTTCTCTAGCCATTTGTTCAGATCATCTTTCACAGGAGCAGCAAAGGGTTTGGCACTCAGATACCAGACCTCTGTAAGAGATTATACGGTTGTTAGAAGTTGTTTAATTTTAATTGACATCCTACTTTTCCTATATATGTTTGTGAGGAAAAATAAACTAAAACTGTCTGGAAAGGCACAACACTGATGCCATTTGGAACAAGGTATGTTGCCTTCTTCCTGACTGTGACTCAGACATTAGGTCTGCACAAAAAAATCTACTGCTATTTTTCTCCTTTTATTTATTTCTTTGATGATATAAAAACCCAAGCCATTGAAAATTGCCATACTGTAGGAACAGAAAAATTTTCTCTAAGGGTGAAAAGAGAAACAGATGAGTTAAGAAAAAAAGCAAGGACTCCCTGACCCTGTATTTTCCGTAGTACACTACAGCAGGAATTAAAATGAACGCTAGCAGATGGGGAATGGAAAAGTTTGCTGCTGCTAACACTGAGGTGGTACTGTTCTATGTAACTGTAAAAGCAAGGTCTGTTTCCATTTCACTCTGCACGTTTGTTTTGCTTGCATTTTCCAGACTCATCTCCCAGGCATCTGCACGTGCTTGGCCACTGATACATGAAAAAAGCTAGGAAATACACTTTCTCTGCCCTTCTCTCTCTCCCTTTGCTATGTGTCCATTGCAGCAGACACTGCTGTACTTCTGTGTGACTAAGAACAACTCTCAGTACTTGAAGAATAAATAAAAAGGCCCTTCTAGGCTGGTGTTCACACGCCTCTGCTCAACAAAATGTTTATATGCCTGCTTAAATTTGTCAGTGAAGCAGGGAAGCATAAGTTTAATGACATCCACATGCTCAGTTCCATTAGCTGTAATGGTCTTTAAGCCCACATCGAGAATCAGATGGATGCTCAGGAGAGTGTTGGCTTGCCTAGAGTCTCATGACTCTGGGAGCTGTGGGTGACACACTTGCTGGGTAGTTCCTCTTCCTCTGTCAGCAGCAATGATTCAGAGTCATGACTGTTAACATAAAAGGACTGGTGGTCAGCTCCATCTAGCAGGAGGATGTGCAGAGTGGAATGGATGAACACTTTCTTTCTGAGACCTGTATTTGGTGGCTGAATGGCTGGGAGGAGACCTTACTTTTGCTTAAAGAGAAAATGGAGGCAAAGGCATTGCTGGGAAGCTCTTGTCATCTTTTCCAAGAACATTTCTTGGGAGGCTCTGCTGTTCACTGCAACCCCCTCCAGCCCAAAGTCAGGCTGAGAAATATTTCAGGGTATCAGAATATATTTCAAGCAGGAGTGATTTTGTGTTTGGAGGAAGTTAGGAAGCACCCAATACACGGGCAGGGTAGGAGCCCCCAGGGACTACATCCAGCCACGTCAGCACACTGCTATTCCCTGGGGCAGGGTAGCAGCCCTCCTGGAGCACTGATGGACTTACCTACAGAAGCAATGGAGTTTTGCCGTTTTTCAGTAGCTGAGGATATGGCCTGAGAGGAAATGGAGGAATGCACGTGACAAATGAGGCAGGAAGGGAGGGGGAAATTTTTGGTACAAAAGGAGTCTTAACTTTACCAAGTTTTCAATTAAAAAAAAGAAGGGTGGAAAATAGAGAGATGAGGGGAAATTGCCCACTGATTACCAGTACAAATGGAGAGCCAAAGAAAACAGACTTTACAAGAGGGTTATGAAGAGGTTACCAGAAAGTTTCTCTTCACCTTTTGACCCATATTATGAGTCACTGCAAGATAAAACTGAGCAGAGAATTGTCATATGGGAAACTAAGCAAAGGCAGCTCTTCTCCTAAATAAATAAGTGCTCTACCCAAGGGGAATTACAGACATGTAAGCTGATTCTTTAGTTTTGTGTTTCTGGGCACTGCTTTAGGCACTTGAAGTGCTGGAAAAGTTAATTGTCTATACAATCATCCCCTTTCCACCTGGGCTCCATCAAGCAGCAAGCAACTTATATAGAAAGAATCCCATGAACTTCTGAGGAGTTTCTAATGGGCCAACTGAAATCCTTGACAGTCTTCTCTTGATGTCTATGGTGGGATCCATCCCATGTTCTGCCTCTGATGCTGGGTGGGTGTGCTGCCTGTCACTAGGCAAGCCTCTGAGCAAATGATAAGCCTGTGCTCATATTTGGGGTTACAGAAGTCAAGCACAGAGTCATGGAAGGCAGAGCAGAGCAGAGCAATGACTGGCTGCTCTCCAGATGGATTTTGCAGACAGCTATTCTGGTAACAAAACTAATCTAATTTTTAGTGACTGTGGGGTATATCTGGATAACAACGTTGTGACCCGCCATGAAGCTGTGATTGCTGTTGGATAGTCCACTGGACAAAATGGCATTTTGTACAAAGTACAAAGGCATGTGATAATGTCTTGAGCTTGTTCTGACATGCATTTGGATAGGGTCTTATCTGATTCATTGGACCTTGACACGTAAGATAGAATTGCTCTCTTTTGGTACAGAAGAAACCCTGCCCATGAGACCACATGTCTCTCTCTCTCTGAAAAAAATGATTTATCTGGTAACTGAGAGCCCAACACTCAAGCAATTGTCACTGTGCTTGTCCCAACAGTGTCAGAGTGGGGTGGGGGGGATGTACTGAGTGCTGTGAAGCCAAGCCACGAGGAAATGGCGAGGTTTGCTATGCAGATGTATTTTTGGAACACCATTTCTTTATAAAGAATCAGTGATCGTGAACCATATCTAAAGAACCAACAAGTAATTCAAGAAGATGGTGTTCCCCGTACTCTCAGTAATTTCTCTAACACAGTGCTTCAGCAGTGCCTGATTGCTGAGGAACAGGTGTCAAACAATGATAAGAAATGATCTGGTTTTATTTTTAGTTATACTCCTTCTTCATACAAGGAGTTTAGTTTTATCTACTCTGACAACATCATTGGACAAATTTCCGTTCAATGAGCTTTGTTTGGATTGGAAGAGAGACTTCTGCATTTTCTCCCATCAAAATTGGTATTCATCATCTTGGAAAGAGAGAGACTGTATGAATAAAAGCCTACCAATGCAAATCTCCCTCTCCCACCACCTCTCCTCCCCTTCAGCTCAACCCCTTGCAGGTAACTCACTGCCTTCCCTCCTGACACCTGACAGCCATCACATGGTACAATTCGTGTGATACTGACTGCCACCACACCACTGAATCTGCCCGTACATTTAGCTCAGCTCTTCTGCATTGTCTATTTGGACAGTATCCTCTGTGGGATAAAGGACTGGAACAGGGCAACTTTCTTCCTTGGTAGTACTTGGATAAATAAAAAATAATAGCAATAATAGTAATAAAAACAGGGATAATAACTATGGCAGCAGAAACAGATTATGCAGGTTTTAAATTTCACTCTTTAGTGAATACAGTTGCTTGGAAAATTAAATCAGATGAGTCCCTTATGAACAGCCAATCCACTAAAAAATTATATGCACAAGACTAAGGTACTTGCCTGTTGTGTTATGGTCACAGTCGTGCAGATGCTCTTAGAGCATGGCAGACAAAGTGAGATATCCTTATATAGTTTCAGGACAAAAATGTTTAGGATGAATGTCATCACCTTGCAATTCCTGGTGATATGCACAGGGTAAGGACTGCTGCTCAGCCCGTGCAGAGAGGCCTGTTGATCTGCCATAGAGTCACCTTGCACTGACAGCTGGTCACAGACCTGGACCTGGATGAGTTGTCATAAACAACCCAGGATGCCTTTGTGCACCAAGATGCCAGAACTCCCTCAGAAGTCCAGGGCGTAGCATTTTAACAGGATTTAACTGACAGGTGAGAATGTGTGTTTTCAAAACAATTTTGCCGATTTAAAACCAAATGGCAGATAAGCTTTCAAAAATATTTAGAAAAAGTCCTTGCAAAATACAAAAGTTTGACCATAAATGTCCCCAAAAGTTTCTTTTTATTGTTTGGATGGGAGGAAAACAAGCTAGAGGATCCTTCCCAGACCTACAGGGCCAATTTCAACCTCAGCATGAGGCCATCTCCACCAGTAGATGTTTAATTTATTGCACTGAACTGCTGGAGCATCGTGTTTGAGGCTGCTTCTTTGATTGATATGTGAAAGTTAGGAAGAACCCAACCAAAATACCAGAAGCCCAAAAGAAACAGATCTTGTTTTGCTGTCAACAGCCTGACAGAGAGTAAGTGAGGCCCCATTTTCCCTACAAGCCATCAAAACCTAACTTGATCAAGTCATACGAGATAAACGGAGATGACACGGTCATGCTGGGACAGGAAACATGCCTCCAGCAGCAGCAACGGAGTGAGTGTGTGTGTTTGCTAAGGAAAGGGCAAGGGTCTTCTTGTCTCAAGCTGCAGCTTTCTGCTTCAAAAGGCTTTTGTGAGCAAGTGTGAATGTGCTGGGTCTTTGCTGTCCCAGCCATTGATGGTGGTGGGAAACCAGGACCTTCTCTAGAGACAGCAGCTCATGTACCGCAGGGAAAATAACTCTGTTATGGGTTTTAAATTACTTTTTGTAGTAAGTGTGTTTGAAACTTTTAATTAAAACTCTCAGGAGAGCCAGAGATATTTTCTCAAGTGATAGGCATCCTTAGCAGGACCTCAAGAAGTAGGGTCCTCTCTGTTCTGAGTTCCTAACTGCTCTGGCTGAAGCAGGAGAGTGTGTGATAATTATCAGGCTATTCTGGCATTACAGCTTTCCACCAGCAAAAATTACATCCTGGACTCAGGACAAGGTTGGTCAATGCTGACATGCTTCTGCAAAGCTGTTTGGTTTTCAATAAAACAGATTTTTTGAACAAAAAAAAATTCTGCAAAGCATTTGCTTGGGTCAGGTGCTTTTGCAGTGTGTCTGAATGTGGATAGTAGTAAGTGCTTTTCCAGCAATCAAGCATTCTGCATTTTTCAGTCAAGGATCTGGGAAAAAATGTTTAAAACTTGTAAAATATAAAGGAGATCCTGCTCCTGCAGTCAGATAAACCTACACTGAAGACCTGCTTTGAACATTTTAATGGCAGTTTTTATTTCGAGTCCAGATACTGGTTTGAGGGTGAAAATATTTTGCAAATGTATTTTTGACAGAATAACTCCTGAGGCACTGAGATACAGGCAAACAATATGGAGACAGGAGATGTGAATTCATTCTGCTTTGTGAAAGCATTTTGGCTTTTTCCCAGTCTAGAACAAATACAGCTTTAGGCTCCCTCGTAAGTCTGTCCCATAGCAGTGTCACTTCCTGCCAAGTCAGATAACAGTGTCGACCAGGTGGCTGGTTTTTTTAGCACTTTGGTGGATTCTTGAGAAACTGTGGAATGAACTATGAAAAGGAATAGGACAGCCCATGCAAATCCCCTAAATGTCCTCGTCTTTCATGTTATATTCAATTAATCTTATCCTGGTTATGATGCTTCTGTTTTTCAGCATGCCACGAGCATTTTAATTAATGATATACAAGTGCCTCAGAGGTTTCCTTCTTTCACTGTCTCAAGCACACATAGACTTCCTTTGGACTCTCTCTAACAGCTTAATGTCTTTTTTTTACACTGTGGCACCCAAAACTGCCCCCAGCACTCGAGATGAGGCCACCTCAGTGCAGAGCAGAGCAGGACAATCCCCTCCCTTGTCTGGCTGGCCATGCTGTGCCTGATGCACCCCAGGACACTCTTGGGCCTCCTGGCTGCCAGGGCACTGCTGACTCCTGTTCTTCTAACCCATCATCTTCCTGGAAAAGATTATGTGGGAATCAGAGTATGTCTGAAACATTTTTTCAGAGCCTCTTGTAGCTATTGGAAGGACTTCTCCTGGGCTAGAACAAGGGCCTTTCAATTCCCCCAGGCAAATGTTGAAAGCTGTGTTCAGATTCAGGACAGCATCAGCTACCTTCAAGTGAGAATTAGAACTTTTCATCCCAAATAAGCAGGATTAGAGGCATCTATTGGAAAAGAAAAAGCAATTCAGATACAGTTTTCAGGTTACCGTTCTTAAAGTTGAAGGAGTTTGACCATAGGATGCATACTAATAGACTAGGAAGGTTCATGATTGAGTCTTGGACTCACCTGACCAAGTGTGAGTCTCTGCACTTCATCTCTGTGCAAGTTATCCTTGAGTCATTAGTGAATATTGGAGAGAAATTGGTGCATTTTACCTCTTCCTAAAACAGATGTCTTCAGCAGGGCAGATGAGAAGGACAGTACCAAGCTGACTATAAAAGGTAGCTGAGATCTGGGGGCAGCCTCCAGTGCAGATTCTGTGGCAGATCCCTCAGTGGTAGGAATGGGGCAAGACAGAAAGTCTGGCTGATCACCACACCTGGCCAGTGCGGCCTGGGTGCTGGACCGGGGTGAGGCAGTCAACGGCCCCCTCAAGGCTACTGTCATGAACTCTCCCCTGTGCTTTCCCACCCCCTTCTCACCGCCAGGGCTGCCAACCCACAGCAGCTGTGCAGAACAATAGCGATGTAAACCAGCTGTGTCTGCCAGTCCCCAGAGCATTCTCATGCCACTCCAGAGCTCTCATATACAAGGCAAGAGATGGACTTTGTCAAGGACAAATCTGCTGCCTTCCCCAAGGTCATGGAGAATGGGGACAACTGCATCTCCCCAAGGTGTCTACATTCATATGGGGAGAAGCTGTAGCCTGCAGATTTCTTGCAGTGCGGGAAATCTCAAATGTCTCAAAGACTGGTGAATCTTCAACATCTTCATAACCAACTTGGATGCAGGACTAGATGGAATATTAAATAACCTCGTCAATGACACTAAACTGGGAGAAACTGTTGACTCCCTCCAAGGCAGAGAGGCCCTGCAGAGAGACCTTGACAAATGACAGGAGTGGGCAATCACCAACTGTATGAAGTTTAAGAAACATAAGTGTTGGATTCTGCACCTGGGATGGGGCAACCCTGGATGTACGGACAGAATGGGGAATGAGATGCTGGTAAACAGAGCTGTGTAAATGGACCTGGGGGTCCTGGATGATGGCAAGCTGAACAGGAGTCAGCAGTACCCTGGCAGCCAGGAGGCCCAAGAGTGTCCTGGGGTGCATCAGGCACAGCATGGCCAGCCAGACAAGGGAGGGGATTGTCCTGCTCTGCTCTGCACTGAGGTGGCCTCATCTCGAGTGCTGGGGGCAGTTTTGGGTGCCACAGTGTAAAAAAAAGACATTAAGCTGTTAGAGAGAGTCCAAAGGAAGGCCATGAGGATGGTGAAGGGCCATGAAGAAAAGCTGTGTCAGGAGCAGCTGAGGCCACTTAGTCTGTTCAGCCTGGAGAAGAGGAGACTGAGAGGAGACTTCATTGCAGTTACAACTTCATGAAGGGAAGCAGAGAGGCAGACAATGATCTTTTCCCTGTGGTGATGTAGGGGAATTGCTTGAAACTGTGTCCAGGGAGGTTTAGTTTAGATACTAGAAGATTCTTCACCTAAAGGGTGGTTGGGCACTGGAACAGGCTCCCCAGGGAAGTGGTCACAGCACCAAGCTTGACAGAGTTTAAGAAGCATTTGGATAATGCTCTCCAGCACAGGGTGTAATTCTTGGGTGTCCTGTGGAGATCCAGGAGTTAGACTTTGATGATTCTTCTGGATGTCTTCCAACTCAGAATATTCTATGATTGTATGAAACCTCTGTAGTAGAAACAAACATTAACCTTTCTTAGCTGTATTTGACTGCTTGTGAGATAATTTTTTCAGTCTGTTTTAGGACTGGTGAATTTCAGTTAAATCACAACAGCTACTTTGCAGTAACCAATGTATGATCTGTAGACAGACCTGAATTTTAGGATTTATTCTTTCCTTGCTTGAGAAGAAGATGTCTATTTAGTCTTCCTTCAAACACACAGAGAAAAACACTCTTTTTGTGAACTTTATTATGGTAAAAATCTGTTCATCATGAAAGGAAATGTCCCATATATTATCTGTGCTTTGCAGCACATACACTGCAATTCCAGGTATTCAGAGCTTTCTTCTGGAATGAAATTAGGCAATGGCATAATTCATTTCATGCACCACATGTGCTGTCTTTCATTTCGAGGATTTCATTGTGCTTTGTAAATGTCAATTGCCTAAGGCACGCAGCTCAAGTAGGTATAATTTATAGTTTTTCATTATATTTTTTACCGAGATCATTTAAGTGGAACCCAGGTGTTCTGGGATAGAAACCCTTCCTCCCCAGCAGGCAGCACTCCCTGGCCCTCAGGGAGAGACAACTCTCTTCAAAGTGATTCCCAGGAATTAATTTCCTCGGCCTGTGATTAGGTATTCTAACTTTCCTCAGTTCTGAACTGTGGTCTTTTACATTTATGCAGCTGGGCATACATCTGTGTTCTGGAGGCGTGGATGCCCAAATTGACAATCCTGGTAAGATTTCTACTTATGTGCAGAAGTATGATATGAGTATCTACTTCCCTGTTGGCTCCACATCAAGTGGGACATTTTTCAGTCTTTTCTTTAGACTGAATGTGAGATGATAAAGAGTAAATTTTAATGCCTGAGAGTGAATATTGCATCTGATTTGCAAAGTGTTTAGGCTACTTTAATTCTAACCTCCTAATTTTGCCCATTCATGAGGGTGGGAATTGAAAAATATTCCTGAGGCTTTAAAAGTGACTGGATTGCATTGATTTTGCTCTGGTAAATTTTATAATTCTTTTACAGAAATAGGGTGACCAACTTCTTTAACACCATAGTTTTCTACATTACAAGTTTTAGTCATCCTTTAAAGTGTTCTTTTAAAGCCATCCTTTACCAAGCTGTGTTCCAAGCAGTGCCAGTGCAGTTAAGTCCCAGTTTATAAATCTGTTATTATTACTATTGACAGCAATGTGCATATTTTAGCACTTATCAAGATGAATATGAAGCATCAGAAGTAAGGTTATATATATGGCCATCTTTTACTCACTCGTTTGAGTTTCCACATAGAATCTGGAAAAAATACCACTTTCTATTATTTGACCACTGTTATGTTGAATGTAGATGGGAAAACATTATCAGTGTTTAGAGTGATGTCTTAGCAAGGAACCAGGGATTCTGGAAAAATCAAAAGAAAATATGTTTGAATGGATGTATATAAAAATGTTTTCCTTAGTTTTATGGTTTAACTGGTTTCCAGGTCTTCTGTCTTTAATAAATGGCTTCATTTCATTGCAATTCCCCTTATGAGATCATCTGCATTTGAATCAAAGTACCGAAATATCTTTTGACCAACATGACTATTTTGAGATATATTTACAGAGTACATTGACAGAGGCATGTTCTTAACTTGGGTTTTGGCACTATAACATGTTCATGGAGAGGAGAGAAGCAGAAAAGTTTCCACACCAGTATTGGCAAGGGGAATGTAGAAGGGAAAAAGGGCTGGAGTATCTCCTCACAAATGAATAACTTCAGGCAGAGCTTTGGGACTTGACTGGCCCTGCCTTTTTGTGCTGGGAGGTGACTTGGGGTCCCTGATCCCCAAAAGAAAGTGTCTGTAGCTGGACCATTGGCTGTGTACGGCTACACTGGCTGTGTAGCATTAAGAAAGGTTCTCCCTGATAACAGCCTTAGGGTGGAAAAAATGGAGAGGTTAGGCAGCTTGTCTAAGACAGGCTTAGGAAATATTCAATAGGTTCAGAACTAGCTGATATCTGTGAAACAAGAGAGAGAATGAGAACATCTGCAATGTGATGTGCTAAAAACAGCTCTTGCCTGTAGGAAAGGGCTCAGCTTCCGCAGATAGAGAATTGACATGAGTAGCCTTGAAGACTCCCCGTTTTGTTTGTGTTCTCTGACCCTGTACTATGTCTTCTGGACCTGGTCACCTTCCCTGTGCAGCCCAGCCTGGCTCTGAGGGGACCTTCCAGTGCCTTATCTTCCTGGTATGAAATTAGCTGCATCGCAGGCTGCTCAGGCTTGTAGAAAACCATGTGGAAATAATCAACTGCTACAAGCAGCCTTCGGCACAGCAAGAGCTGCTGTTCAATACACAAGCTAAAACAAATGAGCTTTCCTTGTGAGAAATGCTTAGGGCTCAGCCCTTATCAAGCTGGGCTTAAGATGAGTGTTGCAAAGGACAGAGTTATTTTTAGGTGATGGGAAATAGTGCTGTGACACCTTTTTCTGTCTGGCATGCAGCCAGTCAGAGACTAAAGTGGCTTCCAGCACTAATCAGGGGGGCTGGCAAACCTCTGATCACACATCTGCCATCTCCTCCCTCTGTGGGCCTGCTTGGAGCTGCAGCTGCTAGAGTACACCTGGTTCTGCCAGACATCATCATTTGCCATTCATGGGCAACCTGCAGCAAAGGTTTTCTGATTTCAATCCAGGATAGAGACCTTGGTCTTCTGTGCCAGGGTCTTACAAAGATTTTACCTGTCCTGCCTCCCTTGTACGAGAGGGCAATCTGATTGCTGGAGAAGGAGCCACCAGTCCAGTTAAGAAATGCCGATGGGAAGTGGCACACCATATTAGTAGGGGGAGCCCCACAATCTATATTTAGAAAGGATAGGAGTAAATCTCAAAACCAAAAGGTGTTTCACTAATAGGTGCCAAAGTTCCGACTCATTCACACAGTGCCTTAAATCTATAATTGCTTCCTGTGGGCAGAATGTGTCATATGCAGCTCACCATTGCTTCACTGAGTTTCAAAGTCCTGTATAAGCTCATATATGGGCAAGAAGAAAAGAAATAATTTTGCGTGGCAATTTATGCCCAGACAATTCAGGGCTCTGTTAAAAAATGCTGTGGGAAGATATCTGTCTTCTTGTATGTTGCTTTCTGTTGACACAGACAACTAAAATTAGGGCACTGTGTGCAAGCACATGCTTGCCAACCTTTGTTATTCAGAAAGTGGCAGATTTCAGCCAGTTTTGGTCCATCACTGAAGCACATCTCACCCATCAGGTGTACTAGCAACAGTAAATCCCATGTGGAGTTACATGAAGGAGAAAGGAGAGGCACAAGCAAGAGCTCCTCGGTGCTGTAGTTTTGGAGGTATGAACCAGTCAGTAAATAGGAAGTGGCACATGAGGCCTCAAGGTCCTGAGGAGACACAGGCAGGGGAGAGGTACAATAATGAACCTGCCTCTATCACCTCTGCAGGAAGATTTTGGGTAGAGGTGACCAAAGGAAGAGAGTGATTTATGGAATTTGGGGAGCAGAGCCCCCCATGTTACACCCCAGAGCATGGGGAGGGAGGGTAAAAAAATGGAGGAAGCAGGAGAGGGGCAAGTGGCTTGTGAAGGCAGCTGTCACCCCCAAAAGGGCCAGAGATGGCAGGTCAGCAGGCTTATTAGAGCTCCATCTTCCTAATGGTGAGCTTTGATCCCATGCTGTTAAAGGCTTAGTCTTGGTCAGCAAGTGAAAAACAGGGCAGAAATGTACAGCTTTATTGACTCTTGTGAAAACATTCACTCAGGCCAGTTTTCATTCTTCCTTCATTGAAACATGTTAGACCAGACCTCTTCAATTTAGACAGCATCTCCATTCCTGAGGCATCCTTTGATGGTGAGTATCAGTTCTCTTGGTCTCGTGAGACCAGGGGTTAGCTGTGTTTTGCTGCTTAAAGAGAGCCAAGTCCTAAATCTTGGTTTTTCCTTTCAGCTCTGTACACAAAGTGCAGCTACAGATGGGTTCTGACATATCAGTCCCAGCTGTTGTGCATGATAGGCAGGAGAAGGAAGGGACCAGCAATCATTCTGCCAGCAAGGAGTTTCTACATAAGAAAATTCTGCTGCTAGAGCACTGGGAATTGTAGTTTTGCCCACTACAATAAGAAAACTGAGTGTTTTTCTTTTTTGTGCAAAGGCGGAAAGGAGAGTGAAGAACATATTTTGTCACGTATCCCAAAGCAGAGGGTTAAATTGTGATCCTCACAGTATTTCCCACATGTACAATCCTGTTGATATGACAAAACACAGGATAACTGCAACAACTATAGAGACTGGATGACTGCACCCAACCCTTGGGTTGTGTGCTGGATATTGCAGTATTGTCTTCATGAAGGAATATACATTTAAGTGTCTCAACCCGGGTCATCTGACAGGCTTCCACAGTAAGGCAACATTTAAGAAGAGCAGAAATTAGTTCTGCCAGTATGTTAAAGGAAAGAGCATTTTGGGAAACATTTGAGAAAAGTGGTCTTGTGTCTTAGGAGTCCTCCGATATAACAGAGCCCAATAACACAAAGGAGGACAGATACAGCTGTTATTGAATAAAGAAGGCTTCTGGTGAATGAAGAGTTTTCATTGCTATTGTTCGTCAAGAAAACATTACCCATAACTGGATGACATGTTTTAATCAGAAAAGTTCAAATAGGCAGTGTGGCACAGTATTAATTGCAGACAAAGCTACTGAAACCCTTAGAGGTTCAGCTTGTGCATGAAATACAGTTTAGAAGCTTTGCACTTTTATCTGTTTAATCAAGTATCTACTTGCTCTTTTGAATACCTGTAAAACTGTAGCAACACATTCCTCACTGTTAGAAGAAATTTGACTTAATCTATCCCAGAATGTTTACTTCAGGGATACTTCAAATGACTTAGACCAAAGTGAGTCCATTTCTTGACCAAGATGTTCAGTACTTAACTAGAAAAAGATATTAGGAATAACTTTGCAGCATAATGGACAGTGAATCTTTGGAACATATTTCCCATGGAGCCCATAGAGTTTCCATCACTTCAGGTCTGTAGGCAGGGACTGGAGAAGCGCCAGTCAGCAATTATTTACCTCTCCCTACCCAAGGGTATGGGAATGGAGGGGACAGTCACACTGCTCTCCTTCTATAAGGGCAACACGTGTTCGTTCAGAAACAAGTAATAGAGGTTTCATGTGTTGTTCTCATCAATGATCTCATTGCTGAAAAGGTACTGAATAAGCAAAAGGATTATTTTAATGAGTGTAAAACATAACTTTAAAGTAGCTGAGCCAAGTCAGTAAGTATTCTTTAAAAGTTGCTAAAATGCATTCTGTGTGATGGGATCCTTAGGGAAATTTTGCTCACATGCTTGATTAAGCATCCTAGATTCTAAATAGGCTTTTGAGAGGGTTCAGTCGACAATCATGAAGTATGGTGAGGTTAGAAGAGACTTGGGGCCACATTTTATGAAATAAGCCTGAAGTTTATGTAAGTGGCCAACTAATCTGAGGGAGCAATTCATGAGGTTTTTCCTTTGCCTCTCTCCTATGTCCTTATGTGAGGGAAAAAAAGCTGATGTGATCCAGATGGATTGAGCATGCTAGTCAGATTATCCCTGTGGATGCCCTTCATCTGCTCACACTGTTCAGTCAAAAAAATCATCTGGCACACCATATCACATTCAGAAAAGCAGGAAAATGTATACAGGTCAGATATAATAGAATCTTTTTTCTGAACCAAAAATATGCAGGGTAGGTGACTTTTCAGGTAAACGTAATGTTTAAATATTGGCTGTGATATCTAAAGAAGAAAGGTTTGTGATTCCCTATTATTTTAAAATACCTGATATATTTAAAAATGGCATTTAAAAATAGTTTATGGTTTATTTTTTTTATCTTCTTCTCTCTTCATCCCTACAATCAAAATTGTACACAAGTCTCTGAAGGCAGCTGCCTAAAGAAATCTTTGTTTGCAGATTTCATATGGCCTCATATCTCAGATTTTATCTTACTCTTACCTGGAGCTACGTATTTTTTCCTGTATCACCTCTAAGAAATGCTGATCAATGAGAGAGATGTCAGGGTTTTTTCTTGGTATTTATACTCAGAAAAAAATTATTTCTTGATCTTGGGGCAAGAAACCAGCTGTTGGCCTTTTATACATTTATACTATTTTAGCTACTGAATTTAATTTTAACGTGTCAACAGAATAATGTCATAACCTGTAATGAATGAATTGTTGCCTCTTTCAGAAGGGCTGGCTTAGACCATTGGATCTTCAAACGATGTAAAACCAAGCAGCTCTATAGCTCAGATCATAGCTATACTATCTATAATATTTTACACCAGCAAAGAATGTGGTGCAGTTATACTATGTAAAAATAAAAACTAAACAACTTGTGCTTGTATTTGAATATTTGTCTCACAATGGATGAAACCTTGAGAACTTGAAATTTTCCAAGATTACATGAATGGGTGCATTTTTTCCCACTTGATGCCAAATAACACTGTTGGATCTGAGCAGAGAGGTTTGTCTGCTCCTCTGGGAAGGCTGCCTGTCTGGCTCTGCTGGGACAAAGACCAGTTTGACTCATCCACTCTTCGTTCAGAGAAAAGCCCTCTGGAAATTATGGGCGATGACCTAAGATTGCATATGTCTGTTCTGCCATTTTTGGCTTGGTGTTCATTGAGGACACTGTCAAGAGCAGTTGTTCCAGACTTGGGGGTTAGGACCCTTGGCAGACGTGCTGAATTGCTGTATGTTTCTGGGGGATAGAAGAAATCTAACCAAATGCAACAGCTATTATTAAAGTTAATAGCTTTTTCCTTCTGTGTAGTTATATAGAACACATGTCTATACATCAGGTTTAAGAGTTTAATTCCTCCGTTAGCACTGCATGGCTTGAAAATAAAAGGCTGAAAGAGACTTTCAGGTCCAGTGAAACTGCATGGGTTGCTTTTCATTAAAACCTGAGAGGATGTGCCAGCAGAAGGCTGGTTAAATCATGGGCACAGTTTTATGATAAGTATTTGCATCCTTATCATGGCCAGTTTTATGTTATGGATTTGCTAGAACGCTGTGAGAGTTCTGGGAGAACTCTCTGGGAGAGTGATCACAACAGGTTGTAGGAGAATGAATTCATGGGAGTGCTCGAAGTTGAGCACTGGAAGGTGTAGGTCACTGAATATCCTGTCTGAGGCCTCTGGAGACAGAAGGACACTTCAAAGCAGAAATATTTACTCCAAGGAAGGGGCCTGGACAGTAGAGTTAAGCATCATCAGTTTGCAGAGCAATGAACACTTCAGAGTTCAAAAGCTGTGCAGTCCTGAGCAGCATCCAGACCCTCACAGGGGTAAGGTGGGGCTGTCAGATCTTAAACATGGGCTTAATTTTAAGAATGTGAACAATCCCATTGACTGTGTGGTTAGAGTGTACTCCAGCCCAGCTTGCTGTGTGCTGCCTGCTGAACAGGCAGACCAGAGGGGAGCAGTGCATCATCACCACTGCCGCTCACTGGAGAGTGGCACATCTGGCTATGGCTGGGCTGGCACCGGTATCGTGCACCAGTTGTGCTTCCCTGTCTGCACACACAGCAGTTTGCAGGAACATTGCTGCAACCACACAGTGGTTTAGTCTAAAAAGCAAGCCTGGTGGCAAGCTGAAGAGGTATCTCCTCTCTCCCTCACTTGTCTTTCAGCTGGAGGGAACCATGCTAGTCAGTGTGTCGTAGATTATTTAGATCCTGGCAGGAACATTCAAAATGAAAAGGCAAGTAAATAGGGGTGGAAGGGCAAGGTTTTGATTCAAACATACTCTTTATTCTTTTCATTGGGTGTCAGGAGCTCTTGTGATGCGAGTGAATGCTGTTATTACTCCAACCTTTACTCCAGGTCCCCCAGACCTTTCTCCACACCTGGCAATAGGATGGGTGGAAGTTCTATTACCTCACTTAGGTACCTAAAATTAGCCATCTAAGCCCAGATCAGTCCCTTCAAGTCTCATGGGGAGAAAATGCCTCCTTCAGGTGTAATTCTTCATGCCTTAAGGCACCTAAATAACCATTTTTTTCACTGAGTGTAGAAGAACACTTGGAGGTATAAAGGTTTGAGTGTTTAGTGTCTCAGACCACTGTACTTTTAAGTGTCTGAAGTTAATAAAACATTTTCCTTACTAAATTGTGACAGAAAAATATCAGTAGACATGCTGGATCAGATACAAATCTCACCTACACAGATGGACTATTACATGCCTATTTCCAATGGCAGTGTCTGGGAAGGACACAGAAGCGAGGTAAGAGTTCAGAATTCTTTCATTCCACTGTATTTCCTCACTTGGTACTTTATGTCAGCAGGATCCTCAATCTGATCTTTCATCAGGAAGTTAAAAATCAATAACCCCAAACCAGAAACTGTTTGCCCTCAATTCTGCTTTCAAGTACCTGTTTATGATATTAATTCAGAGGTCCATGAGTAGCTTTGCATGTACCCTGAAAGCAACTTGCAACTCTAGTGACAGTGCTAGACCGTATATTGCTTTTTGATTCATTTGGCTTTTAAGATTAATTAGGAAATTAAGATAAAAGTTGTATAGTTAAAATGAGAACAAACTGAAAAAATACATATTAAAAAAAGGGTACAGCCAATAATGTTAAATTCACAAGGCTGCTTAGAAAGGTCAATTCCAGCCACCATGTGCAGAGATGCACCACTACTCAATAATGCTAAGTGAAAGGAGACTTGAATTTAATCCTGCATGATCCTGATCCCTGCACTTCCTTTCCACGTCACTAAGCAGCTCCATATTCCACTGCTTACACACCATGAACATTTACCACCTGTGCACTCCATCTTCACGCTGTGTGACTCCACACTGCTGCTTGAACCTTCCCAAAATCTGCAGTAAGGGGATTTTAATTCCCCCACCTAGGCTTTGTGTTAACACTTTCAGCAGTATCTTTGCTGCTCTCCCTTGCTTTCTGTGGGTGAGCCCAAGAGCTGGAGAAGGGAGGCAGCAGAAAAAAGAGGCAGCCAGCATATCACTGATGGTTGATCTTAAGCTGCTCTGTCTAAAGGGCAACTCAGCTCCAACTTCTGTTAGTGTGACTTATCAGCATCCAAATGGTTCAGATATAAGTATGAATATTATCTTCTTTTTATCTCCAGAAGTCAACACAGGACTGTTTAAGGGTTTTGCTCTCCAGAACTCCCCAAGTTTCAGTACAAAGCCAGATGTGGATTTTATTTTTACTCCGTTTATCAAATATACTTGGAGTTAATTCTTCATATACATTTTTTTCTTACCTCTTGCCTCCTTTTCTTCCTCATTAAGGTTCTAAAATCTGCTTTACATGGCAGGTCTAGAACTCACATTTCTTGTTGGATGACATTTCTTCAAGCTAAGTGAAGAAACAGTGTTATATTCAAGAGAAGCATCTGAAGGTAGTTTATCCAGTATAGCAGAGCCTGTCATCTGACACAGAAGTGATCATGTCAGGTTTGCACACAGAACTGGTGGAGCAACACAAGCCAACTCTCCTTTTATGTGTTATAACTTCCCCTTTGTAAGCTGAAGATGTTTATGTGCAACTTAAGGGTATAAGTGCATTATAAACATTCAGACATCAGCTGGGTAAAGCAATTATACTGAAATTTACTGGAATATGTTTGGGATTCCCAGTTTTGATATTCCCTAGAAAACTGGAGTCCCCAAAGAAAGGACCTGTGTACAAAGGTCTTACTCAGCGTTCAGACTTGAGTATCTGAAAAACAGAAGTTGGGTATGCCATGAATAGATAATTCCAATGTACTAATTCATTAGCCTCTGTTGAATGAAAATCAACAATCCCTTAATTTCACACAGACTTATTCATCTGGAGTTCTTCCCCTCATCTTGTTTAAGTCTTTTTCACCAAGAATTATAGGGAAAAGACAGAAAATGTAACAAGGTCAAAAAAATTTATCCTGAAACAAAAACAAAGTTTTCTTTCCCACATTCCTCATCCCCCGCAGAAAATTCAGCTATCCATTACAAAATTAAGTAAACCATCTTTTTCTATTTTTGCTCCTGAAAAAATAAGAAGAGCAGGGCGAGGGGTAGAGGAAGGGTAGAGGGTATCTACATGCAAATGGAGGTGTGGACAAAGAAACTTAGGCCGTATGTCTGGAAAGAGTTTTTCACTCTTTCAGTGAGAGATGTGTAAAAGAGGCCTTTCCAAGACCAAGAACAGCAGGGTGTTCTCATCTGTGAAGGATCTTCTCCAGCGTGATGTTAGTGCATAGCATGGTTCTCTGTGTGTGGGCTGGACTGCCTTCCCACACCCCAAGTCCCCCAGCAGGACGTGCAGCCAGGCCTCCCAGGCTCTCTGATGGGGCAGGGATGGGGATGGTGGCTGTAAGGGCAGTGTGACATTTAGCACCGGCTCTACAAGTCTGCCTGAACCCTCTGTGCCCTCCTGGGGGGCCCCTCAGGCTCTGCCCCCACGCCCCCAGGCTTATTCTGCTCTTCAGTGAGCTGGACTAAAGTCACTTGTCTGGGACACAGGGGCACTTAGACAAGTGTGTGTCCAAAGCCAGTGGTCCCAAACAAGCATGAAGCTCAGTCCTGCTGAAGTGAGGCCTTCAGTGCAGTACAGTGAGGGCAGGATCCACCTCGCCTAAGAGCTGAGTGAGTTGGTCAGGCTACCTTCACACAGAGAGAAATGGGCACAGCTTAACTCCTCCTAAAACAGAAATTATTTGCTCTGGGAAAATGCACTGTGGACATCTAAGGCAAGGGGAAACAAACCCGCGCCTAGAAACCCAGCTTTTCACATCTGTTTCCTAAACCGTAGCTGGAGTTTACACACACTGATCCATGTTATACTGGATTCAGTCCAACCTTTTCCGACCAGCACAGACTCCAAGTGGAGGAAATCTGTTACAAAAACTCAGTCCAACATACTTTGCTCATTCTTATTCTCAACCACTTCAGATTTTTATGCTATTATTTAAAATTCTAAGCATGGAGGAGTAGGAAACTGAGTATCAATTCAAGTGCACGAGACCACAAGAGCAACAGCAGAAACCTCTTGAAACCATACTGGTGTCTGAAACTAGATGCATGTTTCTCTGAAATTAACAGGTTTGTTTGTAAACAAGGCATCTCTGTTTCTATACAATCTCTAAAAGAATATTACAAATATATTTAGGTTGTGTTTAATTGACTCTATGTAGCTAGGATCTCTCTGACCTTCACAGTTAGAAGCAGTGAGTTCCTCTCTTTGTGCTGCTTACAAACTCATCTCAAAGAATTCAGTCCCCTTCACAAGGCATCTGCCTTTGCTGCACGTGTATGTACCACATGAACAAAAGCAGTAATCAAGAAATTCACTTGGAGATTGATCACTTTCCATAAAAACACAAATTGTAAAAATAAGCAGTAAATTTTTGTCTTGTGGAAGAAATTTACATTCTTATTTTTTCAAGTATAAATAAATTGGGTTGAAAGAGGTTATTACATTAACAACTGGCAAGTTGTTCTCTTAATCCTTCATGCTTCCATAACCATAGATCTCATAAAGCAGACAGACACAGGGCACTAACAGCCTTTCCTCTCTCAGCTGGGATCTCATGTGCAAATGTACACCTGTGGATATAACACTTGTGTAAAGAATATTTTATTTACAGAGCTTTCTTAGCCCCCTGAGCAAAGCCAATGTCTGTATTGGGGCATAATGTGCATATTTTATATCACATCCCTTTTCTCAAAGGACTTACATGGGATACCCACCCAAGGCAGGGGAAAAAATCTCTACTGACCTCAGCTCAGGTCAGAGCTCTACGTTCTACTTGGAATGGTGATACATAATTTCTTGACTTTTCTCTCTTCAAATTTTTATTGTTTTAAACATACTTGTGCATTTTACAAAAGCCATGTATCCAAACATACAGCAGCAATGTTTTTACAACTACTGCCCATAACATATTAGCATAGCAGAGAACTAAACTGGCCTTTGAAGGACTTGGTCAAAAACCTCTTTTCCACATTTTGTCTGTGTTACATCTTCACAGGTTCATTGCAGGTCTTAATTCAGGAAGTGTTTGCTCCACTTGTTCTGTTTTGCACGATGTGGAACAAACATTCCAGTGAGAATTCAAGCCAAACAGTAGAAATACTGCTCATGGTTTTCATTTTTCAGAGCTTGCACATTCACACCCAAAGGGTGTTGCAAGATGAAGTGAGGTCCTTGAGCCTGACAACCTCCTTTAACTTAGGTCTTAAATCTTATATCTCACTGCATAGTTCAAGCAAGAAATATCTATTTCAAAATCAGATCCATAGTGCTGGTGGAGTCACATACCACCACAAGTGATTACTTGCTCTGGAAAGGGAAGCCATGCCTAAGTTAGGCAGCTCACTTGAAAACTATGAACAGGGATTTTCATATGCATTGCACATGTCTTTATTCTCTCTGGGAGGTTTCCAGCATCCTCGGGCAGAAAGCACAGCCACAACAATTCCTGAAAACCTGGCAGGAAGGAATCAATATTTGGCCAAATAAAAAGGGTAATAAGTGCATGTTATAATGAACAGAAAAAAAATACTTTGCAGTTTAGTCCCCTCCAAGTCAACACTACACTTCAGCTCTTTAAGCTGATAAGGTATATATAATTAGGCGTTGTCTTCCATCACTGAGTATAATTATCTCATAGATAGTACATGGCTGTCTTATTTTCTAGTGGGATTTGCACCATCCTGTTGGTGAACAGAAATGACCCCTCCAAGTGCTGCTCAGTCCTCACATCTATTAGCAAACACCTCTTACAGAATGCTATTCCAATGGCATTTGTTTTGAAGTGCCTGCACAGAAATACTTCTGCCTGTCAAAGGGTTAAGGTTTACTGCATTATTATAGCTCTGAATTTGCACAAACCATTGTTACTTGGTGACCAGTATTTTCTTATCTTTTGAGGTTTTCACCAACAAAGATACACAATGGATTTATTTAGATTGTGTATCATTTGATTTTTATATAATAAATAGAAACCACATAGACACCGCCATATACACTTTAAAATTCCCATTTGTTTTGGCTTAAAACAGAGCAGTGAGCCATGTAAAGAAGTTCTTGGGCCATGTTAGAAGATCTGAACCACTGCCCACACATTACAGGCTATAAGGATCCTGTGTTGTAGGGTTTTGGGCACCTTCCACCCACCACCTTCCTGTGCACCATCCATCAGCCAAGCCACCCTGGCTCCCTCTAGGCCTGTGTCTATGCACACCAAGGCTCTTGCTCTCATGGCTGTCCATCTGCCTCTGTCGGGACACAGCTGGAGGGAGCACCAGCTCATGAATGCAGAGGATGGCATGAGGCTCATGCTGTCCCTCTGTTAGTCTGCCAGGCACTGGCACCCGTGGCCGTGGCACAATAGGAGCCAGGGTTTGTAAACACAGCCTTGCAGCACCGAAAGGCAGAGACGGCATACAGGGTGGAAAGAGCCCTCACTGTTCACGCCATTATCCCAATACCCTATTCCCATCTGCCGGCAGATGGCACTCATTATATGTTTGACTCGTCCACAGCCCAGGTGCACTTTCCAGAGCACGGTGAACAAGGGTGGGACACTCGCAGTCTTCCCGTATGTCATGGGCCGTTCGCTGCCTCTCACTCATTTATCTCATGGTAAGGGCTATGATTTCAGCAGGGTCCATACTCCAGGGAAACTAGAAAGGTGAGGAAATGATGGACAGAAATGTCCCCTGGTGGCTGTGGCATGGGCCGCAGGGAGGATGAGAGAACCATCTGCCCCTGTATCGGGAACTTCCAGCCGTGACACCCCACCTCTGAGCTCTACACACCCATCCCACAGCTGAAGTAGCCCTGGAAAAAGATCCATGGGGTGAGATGTGGCCAATGTGGCAGGTATTTGTGAAGGAAGACCACTCCTCCCAAGAAGGGTCTGCACCAGGTCTGTGACACTGCTGACTGCTGGGCTTGAACCAGCTGCACACACAGGTGGCAAGAGATTTATCCTGCATCAAAGCACATCTTTTAGAAAAATACCCATTCTCTCCTTCAAGAGGTTGGGCAATAAATAAAAATCTGCACTAAAGTTACCTTCCTGATTCAAAAAGCAGGGACTTACTTATTTCAAGTATGAAATGGCCTGTTTCCAACTTCCAGTCGTTGGACTTTGTTGCACCCCACCAGAAAGGCTGAATACGCTGATCTCCTGTCACAAGGATCATGCCCAGCCTGAAGACTTCTGTGGCTGTCTACACTTTTCCTTCTTCCTCCTCTCGGGATGCTTTGGATGCATGCAGAGACTAGGCCATTGCACCACCATGCACCGCCTGCTGTCTGTCCCCATTTCTGCAGTGCCACCACACAGGCATGGCACAGTGCCCTGGTAGGGTCAGCTGGATGCCCTTGTCTCCACTGGCCCTTCAAAGTTGTTGTATGGAGGGGACTGTCCACTCACCCTTGGTTTCTGAAGCAGGACACTTCTTGTTCAGTTTTCACAAGAAACATCCTGAGTGGAGGGACATTGATAAGAACATCTGACCTCCATGAAAAGAAAATTTTAAGACACAAATCAGAAAGATTTCTGGACCTCCTTCAGGAAAACTGAAGAACTTGCACCTTTTACAAAACAAAGTACTGAAGACCTAAATCACTTCAACTCCTTTCCTACAGCAATTGCTTTACCAGAAGGTACTTTTGCTATATGCAGCAGTTGGTTGGAGAAGAAACAGATCATACAGCTATCTGGGACAGCAAGCCCTGTATAATGTGTGCTAATCTTTGACAATATTTTTAGGAGCTACAGGAATCCTGGCATTTAGAAAGGTGATGGTTAATTGTAGCTAG
This sequence comes from Pomatostomus ruficeps, assembly GCA_013400735.1. Lineage (NCBI taxonomy): Eukaryota > Metazoa > Chordata > Aves > Passeriformes > Timaliidae > Pomatostomus > Pomatostomus ruficeps. The sequence goes on from VYZT01064585.1 coordinate 127,314, forward strand.
ACCTGAAGCAACAGGAAACTTGTGTCTGCCCCCATAGTTCACATTTTGCTTCCCAAGTTGTTCCCCTTTTCCATCAGTTCAGACTTCTGCTCCAAGTTGTCAAGATCATTGTGAACTCTTACCCTGTCTTCGAGCATTTTGGAAAGTTGGCACCAGATTTAAATTTAATAAGCATGCTCTTTCTTTAATCTTTCTGGTCACTGAAGCAAACAGTGAATACTGCTGTCCACAGGAGAGGTCTCTTTCTCTACCCAACTTCCAATGCAGTTTTGCACCACGGACAGCTACTCCTTGTATATGGCTTCCAAACCAGTTTTACAACCACTTATGTTGGGGTGATATGTATAAATAATAAAGGCTTGAGAGCCCCAGAATGTACCACCAAAGAAAAGGAGTTCTGGTGGAGGGCTCTCAGGGCTGGGGAGCTCCCCCCAGAAACAGACATCACAATAGTTTAACCCAAGTTATGACAAGCCTACCCCCAAGTCCCCTCATTGGATACCCAGTTGTCAATTAATTTCTATATACTCCCCAAGTTCTAGTAAGTTCTCCCTTATTCAGTTAATGATTTGTTCTCCCCTCTTGACTTCTCCCTCTCTCCTCCCCATTCCCCAAGTTACTGGCTCTGTAACCCTGGACCCTCCCTAACCCTTCCCCTGTACCCTCACCTGATTGGCTGTTTATTCCCCTTAAAACCCCATGCCACGGGTGGCTCGAGGCTTCGGTCACTGGGGGCTTTGGGCAGTGCTGCTATCCGGGAAGGCGCCGCAAGAAAGCCGCAGAGGAGACAATACACTTGGTTCCTATTTCTGAAGCTGTCTTATAAGAATATCTTGTAAAACGTTAGGAGAAAAACTTACAAAGCCATGATGTATTGCATCTATGCTTCACCACCTTCTCAAGATCTGTAATTCTGTCCTTGAAAGGATGAGGAGTGGTTTGAAATGACTTGTCTTTGAGATATCTATATTAATTGCTAATGTACCCCATAGAGTGTAGCACTCGTCAGGCCAGCCTACTAGGCCGAGGAGCTCAAGGAGAGCTAAATAAGGAACCACACTGAACAGCAGACGGAGGAGCAGAAAGAGAGAGAGGGCGGAACCCTCTGCTTTTATTTATATGTTTTCACAAATCACTGTGGATTGGAGGTAGAAATCAACACCTCTTTAATCCACTGGTCAAACATTTGTCAATCATATTTCTCCACCCAGTATACTGGAATTATAAACATAAGATAGCATAGATAGTTACTAAGAAACCATGGCCATGTTTACAGAAAAGATTTTGAGAAAAATGTTACAGAAAGAAAAACACTGAAACACTGCAAAACCCAAGGCAACAATAGAGGAGAGAGAAAATTGCTTTCCTTCCATTTTCTTTACCAGACCCTCTCAAAGTTCATTAAGCAGACTCAAGTCATTGTGTTAATGCTTCAGAACATTTTTATCTGGATAACCAGCTCCCTTGGTGGCCTGTGGTTTCCATGCTGTCTATTCCCATCTGCTGCTTTGTTTGTCTGTTACTCACACCCACTTCCTTGCTGTGGGGCTCCCCAGCCTAAGGGCTACCAGCATGTTCCGTATACTGTGCGCTGGCAGGGAGCATGAGGGAGTTGCAATCTTACAACAGATAAAGTGGCTTTTTACTGAAAGGAAAAGCTTCCATTGATGCTATGAGCAAGCTAGCACTCAGAGCAAGTACATGCAAGCTGACTTCCTATTTCCCAATAAACCAATCTCGTTTTGTCCCACCGTTGAAGACTCCATGCAAGCTGTTGTGTTCAAGAAGGGGGGAGTTCAGAGACCCAGGTCTGAGTGCCTTCCAGTCTGGGGTGGCCTCATGTTGAAGTCCCTTGATTTGAACCAGCTCATCTGGTGTTTGACTGCATTTCACACCATCTATCTGTGCATGGTTGAGAGAGTTTGTGCACAGGAACCTAGACAGTCCTAGTAAATCATATTATTTGCTATGGAAATACTCAGTAGCTGCAGAGTTGTACAGACAGTTATGAAGGGAGCTTGTGAAGCTGACGCCTAAATAAATAGCCCTCTTAAATATTTCACTCCGTCTGTTCCTTGGGATGGCTCAGGTTCAGCAGTGAGTAGTTTTACAGCCACTTCATAAGAGAGGATGGAGGAAAACAGTAATTAAACTATCTCCTTTTGGCAGCGCAGCCCCTGTCGCTCAAACTAACGAGGAAGTTTGGTGCCAGACAGGAAAGAATATGGGAGCACAGGGTCTGCAGCACTCCCCTGGCATGCCCTGTCTTCAGATACCTTTAAAGGACAGGCTGTACCTGAATTGAATTCAGCCTCACTTCTCGCCTGCCAAGCCTGAGGAGGAGGCAGGTGTTGGGGCTTTGAAGAAGAGAAAAGACATGCATACACACACACTTCCAGCTTTCTGGGAAAAAGCTTCGTGCAGCTGGTTTTGGCTGGAGTCTCCAATGTCACAATTATTTTATATGATTTAGAAGTGTTTGAGGCTCAGTAATTTGTGTTTCTCTCAGAGAGCCACCGACATACAGAGAAATCTTGATCAGGTTTCCAAGAGCTGATGTTTTACTGATACTCTTCTAGCCCACTCATAGCCTGCTTCCAAATCAGCCATACCCCTGGCCAGTTCTGGGTTACAGCAGTGTTTTGGTGGCTACACCAACCAGTAGTTATGGAGATATTTGAGATGTTGGACTGCGATACCAGGGGAGACAAACCACTGTATGGACAGCCACTAGAGCTCTCTAGGGGCACAGGGCATCACCACTTGGACAATGTTTGGCTGAAGGGTGTTTGTGTCTGAGCTGTATGGGGCCCATGCCTGGGACCACAATCACCATCCATCACAGTAATGCTGACAACACTCCCACAAGAATTTCCTCTTTGACTTTCCTTAGTTTACTCCTTCTGCCTGGAAGGCTTTTGTCTTTTGTCTTTACCCAGAAGTGTACACTGAACTCAGGTCTGCTCTTTCCACTGGCATAAGCCAACAACCTTCACCAGCAGGGGCTCAGAGTGTTGTTTGCTTTTTGTTTGAGTTTGCAGCCAAGCCAGCACTGCTGGAACTTCAGCAAGGGAACTGAACCACCTTCTGTGACCTCTTCTCTTTCTTCTTCTGATCTGCAGCCAAGCCCCAATGCCCACAAGTCCTAGGTCAGATCAGTTTAGGAGATGATGGGAATTCAGAAATTATGTATGTGGTGGTTTGCTTTTGTTTCCTTAACTCAAGGTTTTTGGGTCTTCAAGACTGTATTTTACCATCCTGCATTGATCTGGATCACCTTTCCATGAAGATCTAGGCCAGAATTCTGTCAGTCTCATGGGAACAGTGTCTTGAAAAAAATTACATTGGATATTGCATTAAAGTAGTCATTGCTCTTTCTGCTTGCTCTATTAATTTTCACTGTGGAGTTGAGGGACACGTTTGTGAAAGGTTAGTCACATTCTTCTAGTCAGGTGAGACTTCTGATATTTGTCATCATTGACATGAATAAAGTTGGCTAAAAGGAAAACCTTTGTTCTGAGATCTATACCCAGAAAACCTGACTAATTTACTACAACTGGCTTTACGGCTAAAAAAAAAAGACAAAGGAGACAAAGAGGTTTCCAACATTTTGGTAAGAAGTTTATCCAAAAAGCACCAACTAGTTTTTGCTTCATGAGACACTAGCTTGTCTGTGACTAGTCCAGCACCCGCCATCATTGCAACAGCCTGGTCAACACCCATGTATCCCAAATGACTCTTGTTTAAATCCACACAGAGTGGGAATACTGGCTTTATTTCTTGGCTCCAGTCACAAGCTGCGTGGTTTTAGAGACATTTGAGTATCAATATTGGTTTTCAGTTTTGCTGTTCATGCTTTCCAAAGAGCATATATACAGTTAAACTGCCATTAAATGTAGTAATTTTCAAATCTGTCTTGCTCATTACACTGTAAGTTACAAGCTGAAACCATATCATCTATGAGAAGGCTGTGTGTCTTCTGGTATTGGGTAATGGAGCATGCTGAAGATACTTCCATGTTGCCAAAAACAACAGCAAAACTAAGAGACAGTGTGTCGCATTTCCCTCATAGACTGATCCAGCTGTTCTCAAAAGCCTGGAAAATCACAAGAGTGAACAACCACAATAGTTAGTTTCATCAGTGCTACTCATTTGACTGCCAGAACCAGCCCATATGAACTTCTGATAGCTCTGTTTTACAGGCAGGGAACTGAGAAGTGACCTAAACTGTCTTGAGAGTGCATGGTTTCTCTCCCACCTGACCCAGGCCTCTTGCATGGAAACAAGAGCAGGAAGGAGGGGGCACCATTCATTTTGCCCCAGTCTGGCCCCCCCGCGGAGTACTTTTGTACTTTTCCAGTGAAGAACACCATGTGGTGGCTGAGAGTTCTCATGGTGTTCTCACCTCTAATCCAGAGCCCAAATGCCTTTTCTTTTTCAGGACAGATCTTTCAAAGGGCTTCACATTTCATGGATTGCTATGAATTTTGGCAGCATCCATGAACTGCAGAGTTGTCTGCCCTCCTGCCCCAAGGCTCTTGTTGCCAGCAATGGTTTTTGGTTTAAAGTAATCTTGCAGCCAACCAGCATCCTGACATCTACAGTGGATTATTTCTATTACTTGGCTACATGAGTTTTGTCCTTCACAACACAAAGCATCAACAGAAACTGGAGAAATGTACTGGGAAATGTACCAGGGAAAGTAGGGTCTCCCTGGCAAGGTAACAGCTACTGCTGGCAGAGCAAGTGGTGCAGCCTGCCAAGGAGTCCCAGCCAGGCTCCCGTTAGAGAAAAGCTTCCATGGAAAGCACAAGGTAAGGATGTTCCTACTTAAACTGAACACCCACTTTGTGATCAGCTGTGAGTTGCCATGGTTTGGCAAATCTATGCAATATCGTTAGCATTATTTGGACATGCTTCATTTTCCTGCTCTTAGTGATTTCCTTCTTAAATTTTGAGAGACTTCACCAAGGACCTGTCAACCAGCACAGAAGGTCATGAAAAGCAGCATGCTCACCACACCCTTGAGAAAAGACAAAGTTGAACAAACTCATGCATAGTTACCAATACATCAAGAAGAGGCATATGTGTTGGAGCTTTTTAAAAGAAAAGTGCTGCAACCCAGATTAGCCAGTTCCTCTTTTAGTTTCAATTAGAGTTGGAAACCAATTCAGACTAAACATTTTAATTGATGAATATAGCCCCTTCATGCCAGAAATTGCCTGTAAACAGACTATGACTTCTCCAGAAATATGTATTATTAGCTGAAAGTTTTCCGCAAGTAAACATCTGTCTGTGACTGGCTCACAAGTTGCTCACCACAACTATTTGTTCATGTATCTGAGATCCAATATTTGAACTGCCCAGTTAGTTAGCCAAAGTCACATGGCACTGTGTGTCTCTTCAGCCACATCTGACTGCCTACAGGAGCAGCTTCAGCACAATGCTTGTTGAAAATACTGTATTTATGTGATTAATCAGCACCATCTTGGAGCAAATGCTGTCAAAAACAAAAGCTCTCCCCACCAGTGACTTTGATATTAGGAAATAAAATAAAATCATACTAGGTTTAGTATTGACCAAAATCTTAGAAAAATTCTTCACTCAACTCTGATTTCAGCCTAATTTGCCACATTTTTGACCTGTGTTCATAAAGAACTAAGGCTTCTGTAGTCATAGCTATGTAGGTATATACCTTTGCATATGTATCCCTAACAACTTTTGAATCCCCTAGCCAGTTTTTCTCAGATTCGACAGAGAAGAGATGCAGACATAAATTTCGTATTTCAGGGAAAGACATGACTGTACAGAAGCTGCTGAATCTGTTATGGCCACCAAAAAAAGACAAGACTTCGGTACAGCCCTTCCCTTACTAGAAAGAGCCCAGAAACTCCATGTTTGACCCTCAGCAATTTGAAGCAAATTAGTTTTCTCTGGCGCTGTTACCCACCAATTCATGGATTATCTTCATTTGCAGCATACAAACTAGGTGCAAACTCAGACTTTATTTGGGAAAGGGAAATATGTTCTGTTTCAGATTTTTTTCTTCTTTTTGATTATGTCCCAGCCTTTACACATTTGTTTTCTAGTCAGCCTCCTTTGCCAATTTCACATGCATCCTCTCATCTACAGGCTTTCAGCAATGCACCTTGAACAAACTTGTAATAAAAGTCTTTATGAAGGATGGAGACTTGTCTTTCTTGTCCTTTCAAGTGCCACAAGCAGAAGCTGAATGAGCACAGGTACGAAACCCCTGTGGTCTTGCAGTATGGATGGGACAAAGCTACGTTTAAGAAATTGTGGAGTAAAATGCTGAGTAATTATGCGAGTGTCTTTTCCATGCAGATGTCATCTGCTTTAGTGGTAGGAAGTGCAAGTCAGCCTTTATTTTCAACCAGAATAGGCTTGTTTTCAATAGGCTTGTTTTCAATCAGCATGATTGAAATACATGATTTTATGGTCTGTAGATAAGAAAGTATATTATATTCCTACATGGGAGCACTGAAACTGAAGGCTGGAGAAAAGATGAAGGACTTTTCAAAATCCTTGTCTGGCTCTGACTTGTCTTGCATCAAAATGCAAATCAATACAGAAAGAAATTCTGTTAAACCCCTTTCAAGTATTTTTGAAAACCTCACCCACATTTTTATAATGTTAGTTTATATTACTTCAGTTTGCCTACAACCTTCAAACACACATGAAATTACACAAGGCTCAGGACATCATGACCTGTGAAATGAACTATTGAACCTTCTTGGTTGTTAAATATTGCCTTTAAAGCTTTTTTAAATTTCATGTTGGAATCTGCTTTCCCAGTTTCCCAGCCTTCTCTAAATATTACCATGGTTTTACCATGCTTATGGTGATAATAAGGCATATGCTTATTCAGACAAGACCCTTGGGTGGTTTTCTTGAACTACTGGAACTGCCAATATGACAGACTTGCATTTCTCTGTTCTTCAAGGTCTATGTTCTGAAAACAGGAGTTTAATTTGGTTTACAGGGGGCAGAACTGTGGCCATTCCAACCCATTAAAGTTAATAGGACAGTAGAGAAGAACATGGCCCAGAATCTGCTTATTCAGGAAACTCTTTCAAGAAGGTACAATCACAGAGTCTTTAAGATTGGAGAAGACCTTTAAGACTTACAAGTTCAGCCATCAATCTAACACCACCACCATGTTCATCATTAGACCATGTTCTCAAGTGCCATATCCATTCATTTTTTGAACACTTCCAGGGATGGTGACTCCACCACTTCCCTGTTCCAATGCTTCACAACCCTTTCCGCAAAAAGTTTTTCCTAATATCCTGATGCAACTTGAGGCCATTTCCTCTTGTCCTGTTGCTAGTTGCCTTGGCAAAGAGACTGACACATACCTTCCAGGTAGTTGTAGAGAGCAACAAGGTCTCCCCTGAGCCTCCTTTTCTCCAGGCTAAACAATCCCAGCTCCCTCAGCTACTGCTCATTAGACTTGTGCTCCAGATGCCTCCCTAGCTTTGTTGTTCTGCTCTGGACTCTCTTCAGTGCCTCAGTGAGAGGCTCAGAAGTGGACACAGGAGTCGAGGTGTGGCCTCAGTAGTTGAATATTGTCGTGGTTTAGATCCTGGCTAAGTGCCAGGCACCCACGGCAGCCACTCACTCGTTCCCTCCCCTGCCACAGCTGGGCAGATGAGGGAAGGAGAGGGGAAAAAACCAAGGGAATTAACTCAGAGGTCTATGAGTTGAGATAAGGAACCGGGAGAAAACGCTCCAAGGACAAACCAGGCTCAGCTTAAAAGTTGCAAAAGTGAAAATTTATTACTACCTGAGTTAGAAGGAGGATATGAGAAATAAACTAAACCTTTAAAAGACACCCTTCTTTCCACTCCCCACCCCTCCCTCCCTCCCACCAACAGTGCAAGGGGGGCAGGGTGTGGGGGTTCAGGTCAGTCCGTTTCCAAGATCTTCTTCCCCTGCTTAGGGAGAGGAGTTTTTTCCTCTGCTTTTGCCGTGGGGTCCCTCCCACGAAAGACAGTTCTCTGTGAACCTCTGTGGCGTGGTTTTTCTTGTCCACGGAATGCAGTCCTCCAAGGACAAACTGCTCCAGCATGGAAGCAGGGGGCCCCTCTCTCTCCAACCGGGTCTCCCACCTGGACTGCAGTTTCCTCCGACATCCACCCGCTTCAGCGTGGTCACCTCCTTCACAAACTGCGGGACTTTTATCTCAGTCTCTGTCTCTCACTGGGCTGCACCTGCTACGGCTTCTCTGGCATCTACGGCTCCTGCGGCTTCTTCCATGGCTGCTGCGGCTTCCGACATCTCCCGCTCCAATGTTGGCACCTCACCCACGGACTGCGGGTGGCTCTGCATCCCTCATGGACCCCCATGGACTGCAGGGGGGACACCCTGCCTCACCATGGGCTCACCACGGCCTGCAGAGGAATCTCAGCTCCAGAGCCTGGGGCACCTCCTCTCCCTCCTTCTTCACTGACCTTGGTGCCTCCATGTTGTTTTCCCTCACATGTTCTCACATCCTCCTCCTTCTCTAACTAAAAGCAGCTGCGTGTGTGTGCATTTTGTTTTGATTTTTCCTTAAATATGTCATCACAGAGGCGTAACTAACCTTTCTAATTGGCCCAAACATGGCCAGTGACATGTCCATCATCTTCAGAGCCATCAGAGATTGGCTCTGCTGGAAATGGTGAAGAACTCCAGAAACTTCTCACAGGAGCCATCTTTATGGCCCCCTCCCTTCTACTAAAACCACAACAAATATAGAGGGACAATCACTGCCCTGGTCCTGTTGGTCACACTATTTCTGTCACAGGCCAGGATACCATTGGCCTTTTGGCCATCTGGGCATGCACTGGCTCATATTTAGCCATCTGTCAACCAGCACTTCCAGGTCCTTTTCCTCCAGGCAGGTTTCCAGCCACACATCCCCCAGCCTGTAGTGCTTCACAGGATTGCTGTGACTGAAGTGCAAGTCTCAGCTTATTGTATTATTGAACCTCACACAATTGGCCCTGGCTCATTAATCTAATCTTCCTCTGCAGAGGATCCCTCTGCAGAGACTTCCTACCCTACAGCAGATGGACACTCCCACCAACCTTGGTGTTGTCTGTAAACTCACTCAGGGTGCACCCAATCCCCTCCTCCGGGTCATCGATGAAGATATTAAGCAGGACTGGCCCCAGTGCAGAGCCTTGGGGAGTGATCGGCCACCAGCTGGATTTAGTTCCATTCACAATCAGTCTCTGGGCCCAGCCATCCAGTCAGTTTTTTACCCAGAGAAGAATGCATCCATCCATAACATGGGAAGACAGTTTCTCCAGGAGAACATTGTGGGAAATGGTGTCAAGCGCTTTACTGAAGTCCAGGTAAACAACAGCCAAAGCCTTTCCTTCATCCACCAGGCAGGTATCCTGGTCATAAAAGGAGATCAGGTCAGTGAAGCAGGACTTGCCTTTCACAAACCCATGCTGGCTGGGCCTGACCCCCTGGCTGTTCTCTACTTGTTGCATGATGGCACTTAAGATGATTTGCTCCATGACCTTACCTGGCATCGAGGCCAGGCTGACAGGCCTGTAGTTCTCTGGATCCTCCTTCCAATCCTTCTTATAGATGGGTGTCACACTTGCCAACTTTCGGTCACCTGGGACCTACCTGGTTGACCAGGACTGCTGAAAAATGATTGAAAGTGGCTTAGTGAGCTCTTGTGCCAGCTCCCTCAGTACTCTTGGGTGAATCCTATCTGGTCCCATGGACTTGTGATGGTCTAAGTTGCATAGCACTTTGCTGACCATTCCCTCTTGGATTGTGGGGGCTTCCTTCTGCTCCCTGTCTCTGTCTTCCAGCTCAAGGGGCTGGGTACCTTGATGATAACTGGTCTTATTATTATATGCTGATGTTAGCACCTGAGGGCAAAGGTATTGCAACACTTTCAGGACAATGGTTTTAAAAATCTCTAAGTATAAATTGGACCTCCAGCTTCTTCATGACTAAGTAATTATGAGTGAACATTAGTAAAATTTCTGTTAGATTAGCAATTTTATTTTTGAAGTGCTCCTCATTTTAATATTCCTCTCAGAAAGACATTGGATCAGTTGCGTTTGCATTGGAGAATATATAAATCGATAAAATCTTAGAGAACTCTTCAGAGACATGTCTCCAGCAGCCCCCAGCAGCAGAATTTGACACCTTCCCTAGAGACATATCTTTTGTTTTGTTTTTGTTTTCTTTAGGTCCCCTTCCCATTCTCTCCATACACATGACGGCATTTTCTTCCAAGTCATTTTGAAAAGTCTGGATTTCTCTTATTAAACATTTCTGGTTTTTATCCTCTGAGAGCTTTGCCAGGGTGCTGTCAGCCTGAAAGCCAGTCATTCAACTCCACTGTTCAGCCTCAGCAAACAGCAAGTGACAGGGAGTATTTTCCACCTATAAGCCTTGGAAGTCCAAACCTCTTGCGGCAGGGAGCCCACTGAGTTTAAAAAGAGCACAAAAGCAGGGAAACTGTGAGGACCAAGACAGCTTTTTGTTGCATGGCATAAAAAAGGGGTTGCAGATTGCTCACATCTTGTGCTGATTTGAATATGGGAGTAGTCCCTTCCAGTCTGGAGTGTCCCCAAGTGCTCATACCAAGAAGCATCTACAAATCTGGTATTTATTCTTCTCCCCTTGGTCTGAGAGAAGAACACAGGCAGAACCTGAGCAGGAAGACATGCTCTTACAGCCCCATCCACATGCATTCAGTAGTTCCTGTTACAGGAGTCATCCCTGCACTAACCTGCCAGCTCCTCCAGGAAGTCCAGAAGGATAGGGAGGGGAAGTCACCTGAGGGACAACCTGACTGCTTGGATAGAGAGAGCAGAGGCCAGTGGCCCAGCCCCAGCCCTGTTGCTCCTCACCTTCCTTCTTAGTGTGGGAGCCACAAGCATGCTGACTCTTCCCCACAGATCAGGATATACAGAGCAGTGGATTTTGTGGTGAGCTGGATAAGTGCGCTGTACTGGTGTGACTCACAGAACATGTCATCTGTGGCATGAAAAATTGCATTTATTGAGAGACACTGCCCAAAACAGCATCCTTCTGGAGAGAACTCACCAGTTTGGAAGGACACTCTCAGTATGCTTGGGATGCCACACAAGAATGTGTTAAGATCCTCTCTGATGTTCATTTAAGTTGTGGCTTTCTGTTGAAGTAATGAACAGTCATGTTCTGGGTTTTATTAATTTTCTGGTGCAGGGTACAACTACATGCATCATTCCATCCCTTCCTGTCCTTTTGGCAGGTGCTTCACTACCATCTGTTGTCTTAGACTCAGAGGACCCAGACCCCTTCATCAAAAGACAGCAGTGGGAAGGAGATGATCATATGCTCTTTTAATGACTCAGGCATCAGCATGACACCATGCACCACGGTTGTTAACAAAATAATTAATAAGGGTTGAAAGAGAATGACGGGATATAAAAGCATCAGCATGACCTTGTCAAGAACTGACTGCCTCAGACCAACCTAGTTTCTTCTTCTGAAGGGGTAAGCCATCTGGAGAATGAAGGGGAAACAGGCAAAATTATCTTGCTTTGAGTTTTTCACACTCTCCACCCTGATTTTCTTTTATGAAAAAAAGTGAAATTGTCTCTGTGGAACCACCATGCACAACTGGTTTTATAAGCATGGGCAAGGTGCAGTTGTTCGTGTGTCATGCTGTCCAACAAAACAGATGTCTTCAAAATGAAAATCTTAAGGACTGATCTGTATCTTTTTCTATTTTCTATTTGGATCTGGGCATAGAGAGAACTCTTGTGAAATTCATTCACAAGACAGACAAAAGCAGGCGCCAAATCTAAAATTATTTTGATGAAAAAGAGAGGCAGTACCAAAATTGCATTAGACTCACTTTTATTTTTGATTGTGTGTAGCTATTTGACCTTTCTCTGTAACATTCTTGCCTGGCTGAATCCTTTCCTCTTTGCCTTTCACTTCTGCCTCATAACACTTTCTCTTTCACAGGTTCCCTATGTAGCTTAAAGTGGAGGACAAGGAGAAATCCACTTAATTTGTGGCAAACGAGGTTTTGGATCAATATGAGAGAAGATTATGATGGAGAGATGGTGGGATCTTGTCTACTGGAAGCTCTGAAGAGCAGATGTGATGAATATCTGTCAGGCTTGATCTCCCAGGGCTAAATCAGTCCCACATTCCAATGGTTAACTTTAAGAGAACAGCTGTGCATCCAGCAGTTGCAGCAAGGACATGCGTCTCTTGAAGTTGCAGAGCTATTGACTGTATTATAAAATCAACAGCTGGATTTTATTTAAAAAAGACAATATTTCCCATCTCTCCCTGCACAGAGGCAAACAAACCATGCTGCATCTGTGCTTTGGTCAAAGAGAAAAGCTTCTGCTATTAAAGTATGATTGTATTAATTTAGAAATTCTTCACAGTTATGTTCATGTGTATACATGGCTCTAGGAATATTTCTAGTTGACATTTCAGGAGAAATTAATAAACATGGACATTTTGCACACCCCACTGACCTTCTCAGGACAGCTGTAGAGATGGAGCAAATCAGCTTAAACAGCATTTTCACTGGCTGAATTACTCATGCCAAAGCTTGTGCTGGGCTTCCTAGCAGTGGAGGAAAATTCAAAGTGGCTGCCATAAGAAGGAGGAGCAGGTCTGCAGCCACAAGACTTTATCATGCCTGTTACAGGAGAGAAAAAGGGAGGGAGAAGGAAGGGCAAACAATGATCCCCACATCTATTACACTCCCATCCCTCCTGCCACAACCCTCCAGAGGTGGCAGACCCAGCAGTGAAAACAATGCACAATGGAGCCTTGACCACTTGGCTGCAATTTTCATTTGACTGCTGCTCTCCATTACTTGTGTCCAGAGTCTGACTTGTCCCACTTTGCTTTTTCAGTGAATTATGAATTAGCTCAATTAAATCCTCTGGGAACATTTGTATGAGCAGAGCCTGACTTGCAGGTTACAATGCCAAGTGCTGGTTCTCTGAAAGCTCCCAATGGGACACCAAAAACAAATGCTGCAAATAGCACAATTCTCTGTGTGTGATGCCCGGCTGAGTAGCTTCCAAGTGCTGTATCACACTCTGAAGGAATGGTGTTTCTTCACTGGGCTGTCAGTGTCCTCAAATAAGAAATTCTGGAACAGCAGGTTTTTGGCGATTTGTGTCCTGGGTGGCGGCAAGAGCTTTGCAGTGAAGGACAGACACCATGGCTTAAAACCCACTGCAGAAACTAAGAATTCCTTTATTGTCTGATGAGGAAAAGTCTGCTTTTCTGAATGCTTGTGCTGGCTATTTCAGAAAAGATTAATACAACTCACTCTAATTTTACAGTTCTTAATCATAAACCATACCCATGAGGCTAGAACTGGTGGAGTATAAAACCCCACAGAACTGAGTCATTACAGCAACACAGATGAGGCTGTGAAGACCATTTTTCATCTATTACATTAAGTTTATAGCTCAAGAAAGCAGGCTTTAGAAATATAAATCCCTGTGTTCTTACCCTTAACAAAAGTTTCATTTATTTTGTGGGCATTTATGGATCTGGTCATAATACTCCTTTAGTATTAATCTTTCCCTGTTTTCCAGCAAAATATTCAAAAAGCTTTTTAAAAATGAGAGCAAACTGGCTGAAGGAAAGCATATCAGGCCAATCTCACCTGTTAAAAATAAGGTTTCTTTAGAACTAGAACCTCTCAAATACTATGCAGTCCATTTTAGTATCTGAAGATGCTTGTTCATTCATTCAGAGCTAAGTTTTTCAAGTTTATAGAAAACTTGGAGGCACCCTAAAATACTCTAATATGATGACATTTCTTTCCTGGTCTGCCAGCTTGAAATTTAAAAGGGATGGCGTGTCCATGGCTGTGACTGGGTGTCTCAAGGGACTTGTCAGGAGATGACACAAAAATCCTCACGTCTGGACCTCAGCTCATCACTGAAGTTGGAGTTATGGGAGGACCATTCAATAGCTGTCACAAGCTGGAGGAACACCAAGGATGTTGAAATGATGGTTTGCAGGAAATCATGTGGGATTTGGCCATCTTCCATTTGCTATAAGCTAAGCAATGGGGGAGATGCTAATTACTGTTTATGCAGCTTCTTGGCAAACTTGGCAGCCTGCTCTGAACCAGTCCTGCAAGCTGACAGCTCCTGACAGAGGCAGGATAAGCCCAGCCTCAGTCAGTCACAGCACTGCGTGTTCCCTCCCTTTGAGACTGCAGTGGTCCCTCTCCTCCTGCCTGGCCAGGTGATCATTGCTGTGCACTCCTTCTCATCCACTGCTTTAGGTTTTGGAGCCCCACATGCTTGTCTCCCTCAGTCTGAGATTTTTCAAGCTGAGATCAGCAGGGACACTTGGAGGAAAAGCTATACCCTGGGAGCCTTAGATAGGGGAGCAAATTGCAGAGCTTTCTTCTGAAACAACCATAATCTGCCCTTTCCTTTCACTCCGTGGTCCTTTGCATATGGACTGCAGGGGCTTATTGCCAAAAGGAAGGCATTTCTCATATCCAGCTAAGCCACCTTCCGCACATCTTAACACTCCACCCCAGCTGCATGCTTCTCCTCCATTATTCTTCTGGTATCAGCAAATTGAAAGGTTTAGAGAGAGATGACTGTGGCTGGACCCAACACACAAGCCAGCTTATTTTAGAGGACTGCTATTAACTCTGTGGTTCAACACTTGCAGCCAGAAAGGCAGACAAAAAAATGAAGCAGAATATTTCCAAGTGAATTCTCAAGAGTGCGTTCAATTAGAGAGGGGAGTTTATGGACACTGGTATTAATCACTATGTAATGACACAAAGTGAGAAAAAACAGGAAATAATTATTCCTTAGAAACAGCTTTAAAATACACAGGAAAATTTCAAGAAAATGTAGGAAATAGGTTTGGGAAAGACCTGAAAATTTATTTCAAGGGCCTAAAATCTGAGAAATTCTGGGGGAATAAGACATTTGTCAGGTCAGTATTGCAGGTTGGTACTCAGAAGAGCTCCCATTACTTACAAAAATGAAATACTTATAACAGGAACATGTGATCCTGTGTTGTTTTGTAGCCCATGTGTGACTTTGTTTAAATCCCGTTTGGATCTAACCTCAAGGGCTTTCTGATATCTGGAGAGTTGTTTTCCAGCTCAGAGAGCTGGAATATTTTGTTGGAAGCACTCTACATCCCACCTGTGTAATGCTGGGTGTTGTGCTTGTCATACACTGACAGCTGAGCAATCCTCCTCAGTGTCTGTCCTGATGAGCTGTCTCCATTGAAAGTGACTGCAGCCCATTTCTACCTCTTCATTTCGAGACAAATATAAATAAGCATTTTAGACAAGGGAATAAATTTTGATTAGGTTCCTTTAATTAATTTTATCTCTATTCCTATCATATGCTTAATACATTGTTTCTGTAATAAGCTGTGGTAGAAATAATTACAGTAATTTGAACCAGCTCTCCTGACAAACATTCTCTAAGCTATTTGAAATGTGAGAGTGAAAACAGTTACAGTCTGTTGCATTTCAGCTAACTACTGAAGAGCTTTTGGATATCAGAGCAGGAACAAAATGCAATTCTCCTTGTGGAAATCAGTGTAATCAGACTGATATAAACCCAGGAGAGCTGCAGACAGTGCTCACCGAACAAGCTAAGAATTTCAGCTCTCTGGAAAACATATGAACAAATTTCCTTGTAATCAGCTGCTTGCTTTATTTCTCTGCAAATATTCTTTTGCAGACATTAGTGCCCATATGATGGAAGGCACAGCTAACATTATGACTAAACTGAGATTCATCTGGAATGAGAATAACTGTGGTTATTTTATTATGCCAGTTGCAGTCTGTTTCTGTTGAGTGAGATGTGTTTACTGGTTCTGCCATGACCAACATTACTTCACACAGTCCTAAAACTCTTGATATTTTCAGCTGTGTGTATTTCTAAACATCCATTCTAAATAAATAAATAAGCCCAAACCATTTCTTCCTATGGAAAAAGACACTTCTTAAAGTTTGCATTTTTAAGGATCTTCACTTTATTTAATGTGGGAACACTTCAAAATCATTCCCTGACCTATGACTTCGTGTACTTTAAAAATGTTTCTTAAGTAAATTTCAGGGAGGACAAGAGAACAGGGTTTAGTGTTGATCCTAGCACCTTTTTTACTGTTTATACGAGGCCAGTCACATCAAATGGACACACTCAACTCTATGTAAAACATTCACTTCTTACTCAAGCGCAATGACACGAAAAAGAGGAGGAATAGTTGAATCTGCTTGTGAAGAATGACAATTCCAAGGAAAGCTTTTAAACTTATAATAATTTCCTGCTACTTCTAAATATCACCCTGTAACCTATCCTTTAAAAGGAAACAAACAACAATAATAACATAAGTTTATATTGACACCATCAGTGAAATCTGCTCCTCTGGAGATGCCACAGGCATGCACTCCCTTCCTCAGCTCTGCAAATACTCTGACACTTTCTGCCTCTCTTATGTGATCATGTGATCACAGGGCTGCCCAGGAGTAAGGTGTACTACAGCTGGAGGTGCTTTGCGTTGCATCCCAAACTAAATTCACAGAATGGTTTGGGTTGGAAGAAACCTTAATGATCATCTAGTTTCAAGTCCCCTGCCATGGGCAGGGACACCTTCCACTAGACCAGGTTGCCCAGAGCCCCATCCAACTTGACCTTCAACACCTCTAGGGATGGGACATCCACAACCTTTCTGGGCAACCTGTTCCAGTGTCTCACCACCCTCACAGTGAAGAATTCCCAAGATGTTCCTCGACAACTGTGTCTCCAGTTCCATGAGTTTACCCTAAGGAGAAAAATCTGCAGCTGGGTAGATCAAGCCTAGAAGAAGACCCTTGTTATCCTCAATGTATGTATCCCAAGGCTTGACACTTCTCTTCAAAACTTTTTCCAGCATGTTCTTCGTTAGGCCTTTGTGTGTCAGAAACCATCCAGCAGACAGGAAATATGAAAAGAATCATTACAAGATGTACCCAAGGCCTTAGAGGAAAGCCAGATTGGTATTAAAATTTGCACAACCAAGCAACATCCTACTCCATCCCCATTTCTTTTCAGAACAATGTGTCTTGCGGTTTAAGGAGGGACACCAGCCACTACAGAGCAAGAAAAGGAAGTTGCTTTTTGGTAGATGAAATTAGCAATTGAAATTGTGAGAAGATGGAAGGAAGGAACATGAATTGCTTCTGGTGAGATCAAATCCCCCTCAGCTGCAGTGGGTTCCCACTGAAGTAGGCAGTGTAGCCTTGCCCACAGCTGAAGCTCCTTGCAGTGATGTTCACTTCTGCAGGCTTTAGAAACACTGGCCCAGTCCCTTCTCCTTGAGGAAAGCATGTGTAGCCAGCAGAGATGCAAAGCTATTTAAAGGAACATCATATAAAGATGAGGAAAACATTTATTCTCTGCATCTAACTATTCAGCCTCTTAAGTTTGCATTAACCAGGACGTTGGGGAAATACCTGAAAATGGGGATTTATAGCTGCATTAAGTCCAACAGTGTATCAGTGAGCAGCACAAAGTCAGTAACACTTCATACCAGTGTTCCTCTCCTTCAAATGCTTCTTTCCTGTGATCCAGAAGCTTTGGGACAATCACTGCATTTCAGTTTTTCAAAGAAATTATGGATTACATGGCAATGATATTATACTCTTTATTAAATCTTTGTCACTGGTACTGCTTGCTGTGGATTCACTTAGTAACTCTTGTCTTGAACTGAAACAGATGGAATTAGCACAAATATGGTGTTGTTAACGTTCAGGACTTGGCAAACAAAGGTACTTGGTTGCTAGGAGAGCAATTTCTAACAGCACATTTTTAAAGCAAAGATTAATGTTCTACCCTTTGCATGTTGATATCCAATGTCATATGTCTCTAGTAATCCACTTCTCTCCTCACAGCAAAATATTCCACTCCTGGAGTCCAAACTTTCCTGTCTGCTCAGGAGCTATGAGAATACAGCATGCAGGAAAAAGTGATGCTCTTCCAGAAACCAGCAATTTCTCACTATTAAGGCTGAATATTGATTGTCTTCATGCTGAAACACCTCTGCAAAAACCAGCATCCTTTCTTAGTGAGGAATCCAAACTCCGTGTCTCTGATCCAGGGCTGTCTTGCTGGGATAACTATTGGCCCATAATTGAATGTGTTCAACAAAAAATACTTGTGAAAAGAACTGAAAGAAGTCATGTTACTCCACTGTGGGCCATTTGGAAAACAAACATGAAAAATTAACAGATCAAATCCGATTATGCTCTCCAGAATTGATAACAGTTAATCTAGTGACAGGACATGATGAAAGCAGAAAAGTGCTCACTATGCACCAGCTATGTTGAGAAGAAATCAGGTTAAGCAGACATACCCATGCGTGGATTTGTCTCAGAAACCAGAGATCTGACTCCAGTACTGCCACTGAAGGCCATGTGGTCATGCAACGCTGAGACAGTGTGAGTTCTGCGACAGGCACTTTAAACAACAGTGCTTTGTGATAAATGACTGACACTAGCAGGCAAAGCTAGTCACTCAAATGCTTTCTGAAACAAGTCCTGCTGACAGATGACAATATACCTGTCAGCAAATTAAAAGCAGAGGGAAAAGCCATCTCCCATAACATTCATATTATAATGCCCAAGGAGCAGTACATGCCTTCAGAGCTGAGGTGTTCCCTGGCCATGGCAGAGCATCTCACTGAACTGGGCTTCAGCATCATTCACAGCTCAGCCCCCACTGGCAGACTTGCTGGGGCTGTTTTTTCTCCCATGCACACCCCTGCCCCAGAGCACCTTGGCTGCTGACATATTTAAACCGGAGGCAACCTACTGCTGCCTCTCAAAGTATGTCCCCCACCTCTGTTTTACTGGGAGTAATAACAAGACAGCTGTTCAGATGGAGAATTGCTAAAAAGCCTGCTGGCGGGAGCTGCCGAAACCAGGGCCCAGGGGTTTGCTCCAACTCTGCCTTGCATGGAGCAGCTCCAGCCTGCAGTGTCACTGCTGTGCAAGCAAAGAGCAAACTTATGATTTTAACATGAGGACAGAGGGTACTTTACCCACCAAAGTGGAACAGGGCAGGCATGGAAAGGCCTTGTTACCAGAAGTGTGTTCCCTTCCTGGTCTGCGGGATGGCTAGCACCTTCAAACTGAGGCACCAGCCCAGGGATCCATCCACACAAGCCTAAAGTGCACCAACAGGACACACCAGAAACAGACACCCTTTTGCTTGCACAACTTCTGCATGGGACAGGAGCAGAATCCTGTCTGCCTTGTACTGCCAGGCTTGTGCATGATGCTGCCCATAAAATACCTTGCCAAGGGACACAGCTGGTTAATCCCCTTTCCACACTCCTTCTTCTCCCTGACTTTTAGTTTGTCTGTTCTTTGAAGTCATAGGGGCTTGAACAGCTTTAACTCTGCACCTGTCAGCTCAGCTGGCGTCTTTGATCTCAAGCCTCCATGGAACCACTTGCTCTGAAACTGTAGGAGCTTATAATGCAAAAATCTTGCCTGGGTCTTGGACCCCACAGGGATATTTTCATTACACTGTTATTATACAAAGGCCCAGAAGAAAAAAAAAAAAATTAGGCACCTGCACAAGCCTAGTTTAGCCTAGTGGACACGTTGGAGGTATCTGCAGATCTGTGTCAAGCAGTAACTTCTCCATGTGTTTGCAAACATTATGGTTGAGGTCAACGTGCCTGAAAGAAACACCAGCAGGTCTCAGCCCTGAGATTGCCAGGGCCTGATTTAACAAAAAAAATTTGCCGAATTCCTTAAAATGTTGTCTTGCCCAGCAAAATACAGCACCAGGCCATTGGGACAGGAGCAGAAACTAGCACTTCCCAGACTAAAATCAGCAACATGGCCAGGAGCCCACCAGCTCACCATGAAAGCTGTGGGTGCTTTCCAGCCTCTGATGATAGAGCAGACCCCCCTGCTCAGCTCTGGCTACCATGCTATGCTGCAGCACCACCCCAGCTGCTTTCCTGAGTGCTTTTGATGCAAGGCAACCCCAAACTCGTCACAGACCTGCTTCTCATTTTGCCAGCACAGAGCACAGTAAAGCACAGCTTGGCAGTTGACCCTGCATGTGAAATTACCTTTCCTGCTCTGATAACCTGCTTCAAACAGAATCAAATTTTTTCTTTTCTGAGAGAAGTTCTCACTTCTAAAATTCATCTCAAGGCAAGCAAATCCCATGAGGGAATGTGCTTGATGTATAAGCACATTGATATCAATAGGCAGTCATATATGCCCTCATAGTTGGCAGCTTTTCTCCGAGACTGTAACCAGAATGTCACAAGTTTTGTGAAAAAAAAGTTGGCTCCATTTTGCTGAGACATCTTTCTTTTCTGTCATGAAGTGGCAGAGTTTGGAGCTCTGACATAGCAGAGCACTTAATCACTTCTCTAACTTGAAGTACCTTTGTAATGCTGAGCCTTAGTAACTGGCTTCACTGAGCTGAAACTCTTTTCTGCATTTGGAAAGGCTCCTGGCCTTCCTCGGGCTGTTGCTTGCTTAACAGCATGAGTCTTCTCTGCTGTGGAGCTGTGCCTCTGTATTTCAGTCAGACTGAAAAATGAAAGCAATTAAAAAATCTGCTCAGACTGACATCTCCCATTTGGCTGACCTGGCTCTGCAGACAGGGCCACTGGCCATGGTATGTCCAGCACCCTGCTACCCCTGGGCTGGGGCTGTGCTGGGAGGGGAGTGCACCAGGCAGGCAGGGAGATGGCATCCGGTACCACTAGGAAAGGGTGTAGGGGAAACTTGACATTTTGGGGAGGCAGGGGAAGGGAAAGCCATGTGGACCTCTGCAGGAGGATGAGGTGGTGCCTAGAGCCAATGAGGAGAGAAGTAGAAGAAAGTCACAATTGAGACACTGTGGGAGAAGAGAGGGGGAGGTCAATTTGACAGGCAATATAAAGACCCCTTCTTTTCCTATCCAATTACTGTCTGCTTCTACAGTCCAAAACTACTGTAGTCCATAACAATTACAGGCCTCATTAAAGCCGTGGAAGAATGAGCTGTCAGACTGAAGAGCTGTCAAGCCCTTTCATCTAAGGAAAAGAATTGGAGGTTTAGGCTGGTGCAAGCCACATTGCAGGCAGCCTCAGCCAACAGGCAGGGATTTTCTCTGGAAACAGTCTTGGGGAGTGTATTGAAAAGGCAAAGCCAGGGGGATTCATGCCCAATGCGGGTGGCAGCTTGAGTCTGACAAGCTGCCATGCTAGCAGGTTTGGGAACAGCTGAGTTGGAAGGCACTTCTACTACTCCTGCCTCTGTGGGAAATGGGACTGCCATACTTCCCTAGGGATGCATGATGGGGTCATGTCAGATAGCCTCCATTTGTATAACTGGTTCTTGCCCTAATCAAGTGACTTCCTTCAGTCACATCAACTGGACAGTGTCACTGGCTGGGCCATGCAAGGCAATACCCTTTAGACGCATTCTTTCATTCATTCACTCATTCAGATGCTTTTCAGCCTACAAGAATATAGATTTCATGTACCTTGGGGTGTGGAGCGGAAGGCAGGACTGATCACATATGCTATGCCCAAGCTAACTGCCATGCACAAATACATGGCTCTGAATGTTGGCATGAACACAGTTGCTTCAGCCAGTCTCACATTAGTCAGAATTCAGTCCCATGGCCTGTGCCTGCCAGATAAGAACTTCAACAGCATGTACTCAACACAATATCTCTAATGACCCACAGTGCAAAGGTCTCCTTGCAATCAGAGTGCAAGTCATCAGTTCCAACCCTTCCATCTTCCCAGCATTTGGCCTGTTTATATTTCCTCTTTTCTGGGAGAGGGAATGAGATTTGAAGACTATTTAATGCTTTAAAAATCCATGCAGTCGTGTTCTACTTAACAGAGAAGTTTTACATGGAAAAATGTGTTGTTTGTTCCATTATGTTAACTTCTCACAGCTCTGCCTGCCACTGGTAGTTCCTTGTTTCAAGCTACTGATGAGCCTCAGCATCTGTTCTTTTGGGCATCCAGGCCATTTTCAGATTCTTTAAAAGCAAAAGTTGTGACATGCTCTTTTTTTGAAATGACTGGTTGTCTTCCAGGGTTGGAGTCAACTAGTGAAACAGGCCCTCAATGTATTGCTGATGTGATGTTGCAAGAAGAGTAGGTTTACAGCTTGTCCATTCACTCTAAGGCTACTCTGCCTCCTGTTCTAACCCCCCAGCAGAATTCCATCAGGCACTGAGAAGGGGTTGGAGAAGTCAGTCTTTCTAGTACATGTCAAGTTGGAAAAATAGTTTTTCCAATAGAATACTGCTGACAGCCTAGATGCTCTTTAAACCTGCATTAGAAGGTTTCTGACTTGAAAAACAAATCAAACTTTTAACAGGGCAAAACTACAAGCAAAATCTCTGGATAAAACCCTGATGGCATTTTCCAGCTAACAAAACTAGAATCTTACATTTTATAGCTGCAAAGGAAAGTATTCAACAGCTGTATGGGAATGAAGCCGAAGTTTTGTGACAAAGATTGTTGCTCCTTCACTGTCCAACCAAATTTTACCCATGGAGTTTTGACAATATTGCTTTTAGTCTTTAGCGAATCTCAAACAGAAAGAGCACACCTTATCCATTGCTGTTAATATCCAGGCAGGCAGGAGAGTCTGCAGTGAGAGATTATCTTTTGCTAGTCTTCTCCACATGAAGGCTCAGAATTTCTTCTGGACAGCAGAGTTGAAGGTTTTACTAAGCAATGCACAGAGCTCTGCACTTGCATCACTGCTGAGGTGTTGGGCATGTAATTTTTCCATATTACTGCCAAGTCCAGGAAAAGAACAGTATGATGTCTAAATGTGAGTGAGAAGCAGCTTTCAGTGACTGCAAAGTTTTAACTTGATTACTTGCTGTAGCTGTTTTGACAGTTCGTCCTGGGCCATAGTCACTTCAGCGGTACAAGAAACTGGCAACTAGTGCAACAGGAATGGAGACATAACCCCAAAGTTTATCAGACATAACCCCAAAGTTTATCCCATCCCAGTCCAGATGCGTCTTGAGAAAGTCAAGGAAAGAGAGAGGGCAAGGCAACACGTGTCTGTGTAAACATCTTGTCACTGCTGGTGCAGTGTCAGTGTGCATGTGGCATAAACCAGTCAAGCACTACCTCACTGTGCCTCAAAATGGGAAGCAGACAGGAATAAGTCAAAGCGCTGCTCAGTGTATGTATCCCTTGGTCTGGATGCAAGTCTGTTAATCAAGCTCCTTTTTGATCTTCTTTTTTTCCCTTTTCATCAGATTGGTCTTTCACAGACATTTTGTCTCTTTCCATTTTCCCTCTTTTAATCATGTGAGTGACAGCAGCACTAAGATGGATGTGTTTACAGCCTAGAACTGGGCTGGTATCTCAAATTCCTCTGCGCTGCGGACAATTGCATGACTTCACCCACTGGTCACACAGCAGAAGGCCAAGGGACTGCCAGCCAGCAATGTCCACCAGTGTGCAGGGGTGCCAGTTCCCAGTTCACTGCTGGCACCTGAAGAGATGAAATGCAGCAAGGGATACAGAGGCAGCATGCCCCTGACAAGAGAAGAACCATGGGGAGCAGGCTGGGGATGGACCGTGCCTGTGTGTCTCTCCAACCCCACAGTTCATCCATCTGGAGAGACTGAGCAGGCTCAGGTGCATGTGGAGAATTTGCACCATACTTGCAGCCTGGTACAAATGTACACTCATAGTGTGTACTATACTCTGCCACGGGGCCCTTTATTGTGGAGTTAAGTCTTGCTCCCAGTCTCTGCAGGACAGCCCTATCAACTATTTCTGATGTCTGAGGCAAAGAGCAGGAAACAAGCCCCCTTCTGAACAGACCACTGCATGGGCAGCTGGTGAGCATCAGTATCACAGCCTTACTTTCTCCAGGTTTGAAATTTAGAGGTGGCAGAAGGGTAACTCCGGTTGTTTTACAGCCAGTTTCGCTGCAACTCTTGAGAAAGGTGAAATGCCCATCTTTATTTTAACTTCATAAATTCTCTGCTGTTACATGGGCTTAGGACACCAACAGTACCTGATCTTGGCTTCTGCTCTCCTGAGGCATATGGTAAGTTTTTGGCTTCTGGCTTTACCTGCTGAAGGTCGGAAGTTTGCTGTGAGGTGTTCAACAGTACGCTGTGGCTACCAGGACTTGGTATGTGGGGTCTGCCATCCCTCCCAGCACACACATCCTGCCCAGTCCTGATCACCAGCCAGTCCCAAGGACAGGACACAGAAGGCCAGGTACTTCCTGATCCAACATTGCTTAATTGTCCAAGATAACAGCAGAGGTGGGTTTCACAGTTTCAGGGTCCTTCAGAGAATTAACAAGGCAAATCAAGTTGACTATTGCCATCCCAGTTTGAGAAACAGAAGACAATTTTATAAAGGGCATTCTTTTTCTCCCAGTGCTTTCTTTAGAAATGTCCTCTGAAACAATTTCACATTTCAAGGAGCTTGGGAATGCTCAGATTTCACCTCTGTTTTCAAACTCTTCTGCCACACTGAGGGAATATGGTGAAGGTTGCTTTGCAATGAGCC
The DNA here is from genome assembly GCA_013400735.1 of Pomatostomus ruficeps. NCBI lineage: Eukaryota > Metazoa > Chordata > Aves > Passeriformes > Timaliidae > Pomatostomus > Pomatostomus ruficeps. The sequence continues at coordinate 151,890 of VYZT01064585.1, forward strand.
AAACTCAGACAGCTGGGGCAGGGATTTTTGCTCCCTCCAATAGATGTCCCCATCCTCAGCTTCCCCATGGGGATTTCCCTATTTCCGCATGCTGTCCTGCATATTTCTAAGAAAATTTTCTCTATGAGGGATGAGCTTAAAACAGTTTTTTTGCTTGGCTTTTTCCTGGTGATTTTGTGATCAGATGTGTGGACTGGTTGTGTGTTTCACCACCTTCATTTAATATGAATTGCCACCTCGGGGGTGCCCTACTGATAGCTGGTCCCATAACTGACTTTCTGAATCTTTGTCACTTCCTGGAGTAGAGTTGGAACTCTTGCAGTGCCCACTTCTTGGACAGCCCCAGGCCAAATGCACATTTTAATGGATGCCACACAAACACAGAAGATAAACCATATCATACTATCAAATGGGTCAATGTGTACTTTTTCCAATACTAATTCTAATGATGAATGTGGTATGTGAAAATATGAAGCAATCACAGAGGATAGAAACCAAAAACTCCCTGCAGATGTATGCTAGTCAAAAAACCAAATCTGAGATGCAGCTTTGAACATCCTTCTCACTCAACTTCTGTTACAAGAATAATACTTCATATAGTAAAAGATACACCTGTGATTTCACCTGATAAGCGTCATCCTTTGTCCTAGGGATTTAAAGTGGTCACAGCTCGCATGGTAGAGGAATGTTCTAACAGGTCCTATGAAAGAGATTTTTTTCCTACTCTGCTGTTTCCCCATATTGCAAGTGGGGAATAAAGAAAAACTGAACCTTTGCACAAATAGGTGAAAAAATAAATGTAAGGGAAAGAGGTGCCTGGAGTCAAAGGGCTACAGGGCTGCATGGCTTTTCATAGATCTTTCCTCCACCATTGTGCAGAACCATCAGCTCTACCTTTGAGGACAGCTAAAAGCGTTTACAAGCCATTTTGGTGCTAGGGAACACAGAACTCTCACACAGAAGAGGTCAGATCCCAGCACGAAAATCCTTGATAGCACACTGTGATTAAAGTAAGCATCTATATTAAAATGTACATAATTCCAAATTGTTGTACTTGTCAACAAATTATGGACACCCTGCTGATAACATCTTTCCAGTGTCCCTGTAATAAAATGTAATTTGTACTTCGAAAGAACAGTGTCATTTCCAATCTGGTCTCCTCCAAGTTTTCTTTTAAAATCCAGAACATTAAATGAGAAGAATTTAAATCTGGGAGAGCTGAGGGTCTTTTGTGTACTTTCTCATCTTTGCTTTAGAAACCCAAATAATAATTGCTCTGCAAATGGAGCTTTTTGCATCATTAAAATAAGTGGGACACATAACATAGTGAGCTAAACTCACTATGAAATGCTGTTCTAGTGGGAATGCCTCAAAAAATGAGAGATGATGATCAATATTTAAAGGTGCAAATGAGCTAAGCAAAACAACAGTCCTAGCAGCAAAGAACTTGGCTGCTGTGTGTCTGCAGCTTGTAATTACAACCCTTCCCAGGGACCTTTGCACAAAAAGGTCTGGTGTCCACACCCTGGCCTCTGCTTTTGGAAAGGAATTGATGGAACTGAAGTGGAGTATGTTTGCCCCACAGCTTTTGGGGCAGGGGGAGACAGCCACCTTCATCTCAGCTGAGCCAGGCATCTCCAAAGCAATTCATGGCAACCTTCATGCTGCAATGGCTGTTTCTGGTACTTGGGTCACCTTGTTCAAGGCAAGCTTATGTATCTCTGTACTTATTGTGCTCTGTTATAGAATCATCATTCAATCGTAGCATGCCCTGAGTTGGAAGGGACACACAAGGATCACTTATTGAGTCCAACTCCTGGCTCTACACAGGACAACCCCAAGAACCACACCATGTTCCTGAGAGCATGGTCCAAATGCTTCTTGAAAAGCTTCTTGAACTCTGTCAGGCTTGGTGCTGTAGCCATGTCCCTGGGGAGCTTGTTCCAGTGCCCAACTACCCTCTGGGTGAAGAAACTTTTCCTAATCTCTCCTGACATAGTTCCATATCATTCTTCCAGGTCTTACAGCTGATAGGCAGAGAGAAAAGATTGGTACTTGCCCTTCCTCTTCCCCTCTTGAGGAAGCTGTAGGTTGCTGTGAGTTTTCCCCTCAGTCTCCTCTTCTCTAGGCTGAACAAATCCCAAAGTCTGTGTAGATGTTCCCATGGAAATCTGATTTCCTGACTTATGAGAACAAAAATGGAAGCCAGACTAAAACTTTTCTGAAATTTACTCCCTGGTTATATTGAGTTCCACATTAACTTTGTGAAAACTCAGCTGAATCTGCAATTACACCCCATGACCCCTCCAAGGAATAGAAACCAAACCAGAATCTTAAACTATCCTTTGAAATTTCTGCCTCCTTCAAGGGTTTGGCAGGGCTAGGTCTTGCTTGTGAAATGTAACAGTCTCCCAGTGTAAGACCACTCATTTGTTACTACCTTCTCCTCTACGACTTGGGAAGGTTTAAAATGATCAGGAAAGTCCATCAATATAATTTTTTCTCCCCAGCATTAATTTCCTGTTCTCTTTTCATGTGAAAAGTTACCTTGACAAAGCACAGTGAATGATTTACCTGGTGTGCCTTTTCACATTATTGCAAAATATAATAAGATCAGAAGCTGTTCAGGGCAGATTAATACCAACCAAAAACTAAGGTTTACTGTGGAATGCATCCAATAGAAATTTTCTTTTTCTTGTCACAATTTTATATGGGATTAAAATCATATTCATCAGCACTTTTGCAAATATTTTTCACTGACATTGCAATTGATGTTTTCTCTTGTTTTAAACAGCTTGATCAATCACCAAGCACAGAAAGTTCCCAGTAATTCCATCTGTGTCATAAGAAGGAAGGTGTTTTACTAAGGTTTGGAATTTTCTGTTTACCACAGACATATGTTCAACATAGCCCTTCCAAAAGTTTTGGAGACAGTTGTTAATTTTCTTCTTCCTTGGAAGGATGCCTGGTCATAACTGAGGTTCTCTTGTTTGTTACACTGTTGGTACATGTAAGGAATAACACTGTTTGTATAGATTTTTTTAAAAATTAAAGTTTGGAAAGGAATGAGTGTACAGTTTTGTCTGAGGCTGCAGGGCAGTTTGTGCCCATGCAGCCCTCCTGCCCCAGGCAGGTGACACACAAGGAGCCTTCCCTGTCTGGTTCATCCCAGGCAGTGCTATTCTCTGCAGACCATCCTTTAGTATGGTCATTAGTGCATTGCTCGTGATGAAGAAGGATTGCAGAACTGATACTCTAATGTGTGCAAAGCTCAGCATGCATCTGCTTTGCAAGGCCTGGAGCACAGTAGCTGACTGAGTATTCTGACTGGTGATTGAGTGCTATAAAATGGAGTGAACAGAAAATACATTCCCACTGTGCAACACTGACCTTCTTGTTATTTTTCCAGTTGAGGCACCTCATGTGCCTCAACTCTGGCTCTCACACATCCATCTAGCCTCCCTGAGCTCTCCTGGGCATTTGCACTTGCACTCTAGTTTCTAACAGCCTGTGCAAGATCTAGTCAGCCCAGATTGACAGTTTTTTACAGTTTCCAAAATCCACATATGGCTGGTCACCACAGTGACCATACTTGACAGCAAAAAAAACCAACTCTCAGATAAAGGGGTTTGCCTAATCCAAGTCACAAGCCACACTGCCCTCAGCATGCTTTGTCTTCTCTCAGATAAAAAGTGAATGATACTATTGGGACCCAGAATTTCCTTCACTTGCTCTGAATTTTTATCACACAGGTAATTCTTATACCAGTGACATAGCTTTAAGGATGTATCGTGTGAGGACAGATGGTGTTATTAAGCAAGGGATCAAGGTAGCCTTGATTGTTTTCTGGAAACTCTGTCAAGAGATTCCTGTCTTGTTTCTGGGGCAAATCCCCAAAGCTGGATGATATGAATACTCTCACTCTTTCCCTTGCCCAAGAAACCCTGTCTTCCCCTCCAACAATATTCCCATGTAATTCCTTTGTCAGGTGTTGTTGGCTGCAGCTAAGGCCAAGCTCAAATTTGTGTTTAAATTAAGCTGTGACTTTAAGTCCTGACACAGTGTTTATGGCCTCACTATATACAATCTCAGAGTGCTCTTTCTAGGCATTAAGTTTCCATAAGAGTAAAATCCTGGCATGAAAGGACTTCGCAATGTAGAAAAGACAGCATGGATTGACCTAATAAAAGGAAGTACTGGTCCTAATGAATACCAGCTCAAACAGACTTCTAGAGCAACTTTGAAACCATATACTGAACTGAATGTGTAGAAATCCTCATCAGTTGCCATCAAACCACCTCCTGCAGCCACATCCACTGCAATTCCTGTACATAGTTTTGTGCCAATAAGTAATACATCTGTATTGTTGATTGATACTGTAACATCTCTTTTGGACCTTGGGAAACCTTGCTCATCTTTCAGGTGTGGAGAGAATAACAAGGCGAAGAAAATATAATAGTAACTGGGATGTGACCATCAAATCCATGAGTGGTTTATTGTTTTCTGGTGTTATATATGCAAATATGAACCCAAGATCTTGATCAGTAGTTGTAAGCCAGAAAGAAAATGCTTGGGGATCACAGAATCATTTAGGCTGAAAAAGACCTCTGAGATCATCAAGTCCAACCCTTGACTGATCCCCACCTTGTCAACTACACCATGACACTAAATGCCACATCCAGTAATTTCTTGAACTCCTCTAGAGATGTTGACTCCAGCACTTCCCTGAGCATTCTATTCCAATGCCTGGCCATCTTTTCCACAAAGAAATTATTCCTGACATTCAATCTGAACCTTCCCTGGTGCAGCTTGAGGTCATGTCCTCTTGTCCTGCCACTGGTTGCCTCAGAGAAGAGACTGACCCCCACCTGGCCACACTTTTCTTCCAGGTAGTTGTGGAGTGATAAGGTCTCCCCTCAGTCTACTTTTCTTCAGGCATGGAAGCAATCAAAGACCAATGCAAACCAGGCCTGGCTCCTGGTCTGGCCTAGGGAGCCATGCTGGATTCAACACTTGGATCCAAAGTCCTGTGTGTCTTCAAACCAGGATACTGGACAGTAGTCTGCAAGCTGAGGTCAGAACAGTCTTGCTACAAGCTCCTTCAAACCCACCACACATTATGTTATGGTTCTGTGCCCTATGCTGACACTTGTTATCCAGAAAAAAATGAATTCTCCATAAAATTGAAAAGGAAGGAGTTAAAAGGAGATGCATCATCGTTTGTATCCTTCTCATTCCCACTGTGCTCCTGTCTTGATCTAAAACTGGTTCAAACTAGGCAGCCTGCAGACCACTCTCATTTACCTGGTAGCAGCCCTTCAGGCTATTCTCCAAGCTCGTGTCAGGACACAGACACACCATAACTCTATTCTCTGCCTCACACCATGCCCCTCATTGTTTTCAACCTCTGTAGGGTTTACAAGTCTGTAGCTGTAGCTTTGGATCTAGAGTCAGGAGAGATAAACCCTGTGTGTCTTTAGGACAGCTATTGTACCACTATTCTCTTGAACCCCTGCAAGTCAGAGGCAAAGCCTGACCCTCCTCCACTGGTGCTTTGCTTTACCTTGTCCTTTCTGCCCTCTAAAGGTGAGGTACAAGGTCAAGAGCAGCAGAGAACAATATCCTGCCTGTAAAACCAGGCTGGAGATGGCCGCCTGATTACCAAAGTGTGAGGGGGCAGGATTTATCTTGCCCTTTTGGAGGCAGACCCAGAGCAGAGGGTTTGTCCCTGCCATGGGGCGGCCAACAGGGCCTTGTACAAGCCATGAAGGCATCTCACTGGCACAGGTTCCCCTCCATCCTGGTCCCCAGCTTCTCACCCCAGGAGCACTCACCAGGCAGGCATCAGTTCTGTCCCCAGTGCCAGGCCACTCTGTGCCAAAATCCCAAGCCCTGTGCTTCAGGCACAGTCAGGGGTTGGTTTTTCGATTCCCTTATTTTCTTTTTAATCCAAACACTGCAGGGTTAGCAAAGTATCGGCTTACAGAGCACACAGGGGCCACTGCTGTAAAAATAGCTGGGTGATGCCAAGTCCCTGCAGGGCTGTTGTCAACATGTTTGACACCATAAAGCGTCCCAGCAGAGCAGCCTGCACACCTCCCTGTAGAATAAGTGATAGTCCAAAATAACTCAGTAAGAAAGACACTTATCAATCGGTTTACATACAAAAGTTTGTATAGCTGCACCAACTTCAGCACATCAGGACATTTTACCATGGGTGAAGAAAATCAGTAACCCTGACCAATTGATCTGAGGTCCAAGGTGGATCTGGCTTTCAGACTCCCAATACATACAGCATACAGTGCACAGAGGGTCAGATATCCCAGGAATGAATCCCAAACTGCCAGCAAGTCGAGCAAGGTATCCTCCAGTCGCAGTACTTTAAATGGTGAGTTTCCAGATCTACACAGCCTCCTGCCAGTGAGTACTGTGATAACTTCCAGATATCAGATCTTTTCTATGTATGGGACCTTCCGCTTTGAAAGAGTGATGCTGAATCTTAAACCAAAAAGAGCCAGAACAAGTGGTTGAACTCACATATGCATACAGGAATGACTTACTGGATAAGATGAAAAGCAAGAAGAGACAGAAGCAAATGGATAAACAAAGAGTATAAAGGTTTAGAGGAATACATGGAAGAAATAGGAGATCATGGCCAAATGACAAGATCAGAGAAGAGACTCAGATAATTTGTGCAAAGGAAGCTAAGCATAATAAAGTATGAGCAAAAAGTAAATGACAGAAAGAACATTTTGAAAATCTATAATACATACAGAATATCCCTTGATGCATCTTAGGTCTGTGTATTTAACAACTACAAGTGGTGATCAGGAGCAGGGTATCCACTGCAAGGAAAGGGAGAAAGCTCAGCTACATTTTTAATGCAAAGATATGCTGGTCTTTCCCCTGTAGAACTAAGCATCTGAAGTAGTCTTCTTGGGACAGTTGCTTCTCAGTGGCCACAAGGATAAAATGTGAAAGCATGTGATATTATTTCCACTCACCACCAGCAGCAGCAGGCAAATGCCTGGTTTCACTTCAGCTGTCCAGATGGAGGGATGGGAGCCAGGTTTACCCTCCATCTCTGTGCATCAGACTATCTGGTTAAGGCAGACACTTACACTGACGGTGTCCAACTGTCCTCCTGTCTTCTAGCTTGTCTAAGATGGTACTCAGAGTTGGGTCAGGCTTCAGGACAACCTCAGTATAAGACAAATTTATGACAGCAGGTTTGAGTGCATGCTGTGCTTCTGGCTTCCCACCACATTCTCCTGGATGTTGAAATATTTATGGGGAAAACAGTCTTATAAGCTGAAAGAAAGACAATGAGCTACAAAACTGCTGATTGCCATAAGGACTCATCCTCCTTTGGTGGATTTCAGTTTCTCCCATTTACTTGCAGAGATAGGCTTTCTGGAATTGAAATGACTGCAGTCCTGTATTTCACTTGTTCAATGAAATGGGAATAAACACCTTGCAGCCAGTAGCTCTTTCCAAGATTCATTCTGTCATTACTGTCCTCTCCAGTTCAGAAGGGTGAAGTCTTGTGATATAGACTGGGTGAGATTTTTCTTAAATCTCCAATCTATGCTTGCTTTCCAAGTCACAATACTTTCCAAATTTGACATGTTATTCCCTATTTTTTTCTTTTTCTTTTTCTATTTCTTTTTTCTTTTCTTTTTCATCAATTTTCTTTCCTTTTCCCATTTCTTTTTCTTCTTCTTTTCACAGTGGCAGTAAAATGTTCCTTTGATTGATAGCAGAACCCAGACTCCATCAAGGTTCAAGCCACAAATTCCCTGTGGCAGCCAAAACCACAGAGTAAGGAAGCCCAGCTTGGAAGGATTTAGGGGAGAGCAGTTCTGGGAACTCAGATTTGGGATGCTTGGAAGATGCTGGGAATGCAGTGCAACTCAGTTTAGGGCTTTCAAGATGTCACAAATTTTACTTCAGAGGAGGCAAGCTGCAGAATCATTGAATCTGGTAGGCAGGTGGATAAAACCAATGAAACTGTTGTACATATCATTTTGACATGCAATCACAAAGCTAAGAAATCCCATTCTAGGATCAGTTCAGAAAGTCTATCATATAATTGAAACCCATCAGGTGGCTACTTTTCCCTGAGAACTGAGGATGTTTCTGTGGCAGCTCTACATGGTTCTGCTGGCTGCGAGATCATTCCTCACCAATTTTCTCTGAAATTATTCAGTGCCAGGCAGTGTGAGCAGAGAGCAGAGCATCCCCCATCTCTACACTGAGTGAACATGTGGGTCATGTCTGAAAGGAACAGGATGCAACACCTGCCTTTTAAGAGGAGTTGATGTGGTCAGAAGCAAACTGGAACAAAATGGGACTGTTGAAAACCATAAGTACCTCCAGCTATCACGGCTGCTGGAAAGAAGACAAGTCCTTATGGCTTTAGGGCAAAACGTCACTCACACATACCTTCTGCATGGAGTGGGAGGCCACACAGGTGGTGGATGAGGTTCCTTTTGAAGCTGGCCTTTGTGGGAGCACCGACCTGGCCACCAGAGCTGTGCCATGTGCAAACCCCTGCCTCTAGCCATCCCCACTTCTTGACAGAGAGCTGCCACTTCACAGAGTCCTTACACTCCTGTATGGCCCAGTGCAAAAAGAAATGTTGGGGAATAGTCAGAACATTTGGATGCTCTGTCATGTCAAGGATTTCCTTTCTAGCATTTGAAATGGTATTCCCTTTTGAAAGATTCATTAAGTTATTTGAGGAGAAAAAACATTTGGAAACATTTTTAAAAGGTCAAAATCAAAACAAAGATTTGGAAAACAGAGAATCCAGTCACTCAGTGTGAAATGTTCATTTCCTTTGGAATTGTTATGTATAATTTTTCTTTTCTTCCAGGACTTCAACATTTCTTCTTTTTCTGGTCAGAAAAGAATGTCAGATCCTGACAGGCTTTATGAGGCTGGAGGAGTCTCTCCCACCCGGCCCTTGTGTGTGCACATCATTCATATCAGGCAATGGCCCTTGGACCATAAACCAGTTGAGCAATTTGCTTCCAAAAGGAAACCACCACTAGAGTAGAAAAAGATGCTGAGAACAAAAGTTATTGTTTAATGTCTTAAAGAAAATCAGTGTTGAAAACAACTTCCACTCTATTCCATTTCCTACAGCTTTGTCATTAGAAAACAAAGGTTTTACTCTCTCTCTTCCATGAGCTTGACCTAAAGCTTATCTTTCTTCTACTTATGTGTCACCTGAATTCTACCAATTTTACACTCCTGGAAATTTCTCTGACTTTGCTTGTTGGGGCCATGGAGCAGAGACACATTTATTAGCCACTTTCCAAAGCACAGCAGGCTACTGCTCCCTGATGCAGGCACAATACCAGTACAGATAATAAACAAAGGGCAACATGCCAAGTCATACAAGAGTTAGAACTTGGAAGTTTTCTCTCTTTGTTTTTCTTATTGCAATTTTAATGTAGTTATTTAGAAGTTAATATATTTCACTCTTGCTGCTCACTAAATATCCTCAGCTCAGCAGAGATGTAGAGCTGCTGAACACACTTGAAGCAAGGAGAAATCGATTGCCAAACACATGCAGAGCATTATTACTAATTTCTTGGTTTTCATCATTCCTTTCCAGTCAAGGAAAAAAAAAATTATTGAAGTCTGAAAATGGTAACAAACCTTATGGCATTTGTATTCTGAAATAAAAGCGAAGGCCTGTGTCTGCAATCATCCAGCAATTTGTCCTTTAGACTAAATGTGTTTGTTGTCCTTGGCATTATCTTTAAGACATCTCTGTTTCAAAAGTGATCCTCTGACAAGTGGGGATTTCTAAGGTATTGACAGTGCCCTCTCTCTGACCCTGTGGAGGCAGCAGTCTGGGATGTCTCTTGGTTTCACCAACCAGCCTATTGCTAAATACAGCCTTAAATACCCTGCCTTTATTCTCACTGTGCATCTGATACACAAAACATGATGAAGCCACGACAAATATTTTGGTCCTACCACAGAGAAGGTTTCACAGTGGTGCTCCCTGAGTGTTAGGGGTGCTGCCAGGAAGAATTTTGGCTTTGCAGACCCCATACTTTCATCTTCACTCCCTTTCCTAAATATAGGTGCCTAAGGGTGGGCACCCTGTGGGGCTGGGACGTAAAACACCAGCACTACGGGTGAGCCACAGCTTCCCATGATCATATCTAGGGACCACATAAGACACACTACTGCACCTTAGGGAGAGGCCTGTGTTTAGGCATCTGAGTCCTGCCTCTAGGAAGAAGCAAGCACCAGCACTCAGGTGTTTGCCTAGAGCTACATCCCTCTCCCACTTCAGCGTAAGATGAATCTTTCCACAAAACCTGTCATTTTCCTTTCTTTGACTGTACAGGAAATCCACCCAGCTGTTTTGCAGGTGCTGGAGACCTCCTGTCTGGGAGTATGCTGTGACCACCACCTCCACATACATGAACATTGAGAGGTTCTTCATGTTTGTGTGGTAAAATCCTTTGGAAGTGTTAACTTTTTTCCAAGGAAATATTTTAGCCATTTAAGGTGGGGAGAACAGACAGAAATGATTTTGTTTGTTCTAAAATAAATATCAGGTCGACAAATTTCTTTAACACTGACTAGCATGCATTTCTTTCCCATTTCAGTTTTGAAGTCTGCTAAAAACTTTGTTACTGCACATTTATTCCTCACAGCAATGTTAAAGGCAAGCAGTGTTGCAGGCTACAGCCTCATCCAGCCAAAAATGATGGAAAGTCTCCTGTGAACATCAGTAAGGGCAAGATTTTATGCCTAACTTTTGTGGTCAAAATATTTCCACAGGTTCTAGTTCCCCAGCAAATGATCCTTAGCTGGACTAGATGAGGCATCACAGGGGAAATTCAGATAAGTTGCTCTGAGATGTTAAAGTGGGGCAGAAATACCCTCAAAGGTCACATGCTTGCACAGGGATGCTAAAAGGGAATTTTAATTCAGTAGAGCAATAAAAAGCTGCAGGCGGCTCTCAGGAGTAGAAGTTCTGGAGGAGGTTGGAGGAGGGCAAGGTGAAGACATTTCTCTGAATTGCATGAGACTGCAGCTTGAAACTCGATGAAAGTTCAGGGCTGCACTGCCTTTATCCAAACCAGATTTCCTAGATTCACTCTCTGTGTGCAGGATTATTTTTTAGTTATTATTTCCTAGCTTTCCTGTTGCTGTATGTAATTGCTCCAAGGAATGCTCAGCTATTTGCAAAACTCTGTGCTTAATAACCAAGGTGGATTTTTGAGGAGGCCATGATTTTGTCTGCACCAACATGCGGTGTAGCACAGTTGGAATGTCTGGGAGTAGGTCAGTGCTGAGGACTCACCTCACATCACTCATCTCTGCTCCAGCCTGGTTCAGATGCCCATGAAAATGTGGCACATGCTACAAGGATTCCCAGGGACCACTCTCCCCCCGATTTCCCCTGCCAGTCTGAGTTTCCTGAGGCCAGTCTGCAGTACAAATCTTTGCAGGCTGTGCTTGGGGAAGACAGATACTTCAAAAATACACTCCTGCTGCAGCTGAATGCTGGTGTCAGCACAGCCTCAGGTATCCGGGGCAGTTAGTTCAGTGGAACATGGAGCTGTTCTGCAAGAGCACAGTGCTGCCCAAATGCAGCACTGTCAGCACCTGGGGACAAATTTACCATCTTTGAGGGCAATTCTTGCAGTGCTTGGTGTTCTCCTTGCCCTCTGACTTCTAAAATCAAGATAGCAGAAGTGTACCAGGGGTATTCTATTTCTTGAGCCCAATTTTGCAGTCTCATGGGAAACATTGTGAGAGCAAAATGCTCCAGTTCAAGAATGCAAATGAAGAGAAATCTAAATTTGTTGTTTAAAAAAGTGTTTAATTTATAGCACTATCTTTGGGGTGAGAAGTAGACTAACACTTGGTGATTTTGTGTGAGTTGCAATATTTAAATAGCACACTCTAAGGCTAAGGGATAGCTAAGCTCTTCTCTCTTTCCAATCTCTCTTCTAAATTAAATCAGTACCTCCTATGTGCTTGTGATCTCCCTGTCCAGGAATGAATTCTCATCCCTGAAAAGAGTTCAGAATATTTATCTTGAATGACCTGAAATCTTTTCTGGGACGTATAAAGACATGGCACCTCCATTTAAGTTGGAAATTTCTTAAAAACAAATTTTTCATTATCTGATCCCGCAAATGCCCATAAGTAAATAAATCATAGAATCACAGAATCTGCTGAGTTGGAAGGGATGCAGAGGGATCATCAAGTCCAACTCCTGGCCCTGCACATGACACTCCAGGAGTCACACTATGTGCCTGTGAACATTGTCCAAATGCTTCTTGAACTATCTCAGGCTGGTCCTGTAACCACTTTCCTGGGGAGCCTGTTCCAGTGCTCAACCACCTTCTGGGTGAAAAACCTTTTCCTGATACCTGTTCTAA
>VYZT01064587.1:3691-33262 GCA_013400735.1 Pomatostomus ruficeps
TGTAACCACCCCTCGAGGTCTCTCTGATAGCCCCGTATCCTGAAGAAGAGCAATAAAAGTCTGGATAATGCTATCAGAGTAGTCTGTTCTCTCTTCTTTCCTTCTACCTGCTTTGTTAACATCAGGGGTTCTGCCTCACCACTACAGAAGCAAAACCTCGGTAAAGAGATAAGCAAGAGGAGATAGCGCTGCTGCCCCAAGCAGTGGCCAGAGTGCTTATCTAACCAGGGTGCTGGATAGATTGTCCTTCAGAAACCCGGGCAGCACTGCGGACCCCCAAAAAGCGTTAACCCCATGCAGTTACACCAGTGGTATGAACTGTGAATAGACAATAGAATAGATGTTGGAAGGTCATTGTAGAATCAGAAATTATGTACTTTTAGATTTAACACCTATCTTCCTGATTCCCAGAAAGCTGATTTCCCCTTGATTATTAAACAAGAAATTAGCATTTGTTTTGGGTGAGCCTTTTGTTTGGTGTTCATGCAGTGTATAGCACAACAGTATGCTGGGCCTTCAAAAACAATGATTGATGATAGCTCCATCTCCATGCCTGTAATGGGTTTAAGCAGTAATTGCTGCATCAATGCCAAAAGATTTACAAAGGTCAAAATCAAGAGGGAGAGAACACCCCTGTCCCTGTCCCTACGACCAGGAGAGTAATTGTTATCAGTAGCTCCAATAATGGCAGAAATGCTGAGCTTGTTTTGTGGTTCTGCCTTAAAAACTTGATTATGTTTCCCTGGTATGAAAACCTCACTGGCAGGCTTTGCATGCTGATGACAGTCATTTTTCTTCCCATTTGATGTTGACCATTGCAGTTGTCCTTGAAACACCCCCTCTCATCCCCCCTACCACCCCCAGTCTCATTATAGTTTCATCAGTGCTCTTGCTGAACAGCAAAAGAGGCTCAGTAGTGGATGTCTTCCCTGATATTCCAGCAGTGCTGGACAGCAGAAAGTGGTGCAGTAGGAGAACAATTGTCCTTGGTTAGGCCATACTCTGGCACTCTGAAGAGGCAGAGAGACTGTGCTGATTTGGAGAGAAGGATGCTTGAAGACATTTGGTAGTGATTGTCAGGAATGTTGGCAGTGCTACTATACTTCTCAGTTCAGTCTTGGGCTCTGCCACAGATGTTTTGATCAGCATTGGATGATCAGCAATGAAATGGGCATGTACAGGGAATAGATTAGAGGCTGACAGTGGTAAGGAAAATGCTGATACTTCTGCCCTTCTTCATGTTTGTGGTTTGCCATGCAGCCCTGGTGCCACTGTGAACTTCATAATCTCTGTCCTTGACAGCACAAATGTTTTGTATGGGTGGAAAAATGTCCTCTCTCCTTGTCATTGACTTTGGCATATGTAGGAAAGAATACCTCAGAATGCATCTGGAATGGGCTTGAACCTTTTCCTCACTTCCATAGGTGTCAAGGCAATACAATTTAAATGTTTCCAGAAAGCCACTCCTGCCTTCTGAAGGTGAGGCTGGATAATCAAGACAATCTGATTAAATATGCACTAATGTATCAATTGTGTTGGTTAAAATACACCACTCTTAGTTATGAACTTTAAACTAGATAAACTAGATTCAAGTATGAACAATACAGTCTGCTTCAGTCTAACTTAGGGCCTTGTATCCTAAAAACATTGCAAATATTTTTGTTTGTGCAAGATTTCAGGAGACTGAAGAAGCATAAAAGGATTCCCCCATGCCAGCCTCAGGCCTAGAAGACCCACAGGCCAGCTCTGATTGTGGGGGAGACCTGTGGGCACTGTAAAATCAAGCAGAAAACAACTGTGGGCTTTAGAGGAGACAGAGAGCTGGAGGGAGGTTTCCTTTCATGAAAAACACATCTCAAAAAGCTCTTGATTCCTGTTAATTAAATAAATCTGAAATTATTCCCTGACTCACTGGAGTTTAATCTCTTTTTCAGCCTTCTTTCTAAAAGTTGACAGAATTACAGATGGGTGGCTGCTCACTGAAACACAGTGATGTTTCCACCCCCAAGGTAAAGTGAGGTTTGTCTGGATGCACATCCACTCACTGGCTTTATTATACAACTTGTCCTAGTGTAACTAAGGCAATTGGGTTACACGGTGCATATCCTTGGACAATCAAACCACTTTAAAACTGTGTTTTCATCGACTCGAAAGGGTTAGTTTCAGCTCACTGGGTAAAAGTGTAGCTTTAACTACTGTGAGTAACTCTTTATTAGATGTTCACATTCTCAATACTAGGTCAAAATTACATTTACTTAGTTACTCTACTGCAGTGTTTCAGGCTAAGAAAGCCTTCCTAATCCTTAGGATTCATCACCACTGAGATCTCAAGGCTTTGAATCAGACCAGACACAGGTCTAAGCTTTACCAAGTGCTTAAACCTGAACACAAACAGGATATTTTTCCTTGTAATAATATTTTCCTCCAAACACCTAATTCTACTTCTATTAATGTAATCTGTTTATAACTCTTGATCATATTCTATATGTCATAGAATCATAGAATCATGGAATCATAGAATCATAAAATCATAGAATGGTTTGCATTGGAAGAGACCTTAGAGATCTTCTGTTACCAGCTCCCCTGTCATGGAGCTCACTAGATCAGGTTGCTTAAAGATCCATCGAACCTTGACATGAAAACATCCATGGATGGGCTATCCACAACATCTCTAGGCAACCTGTTCCACTGTCTCACCATCCTCACAGTAAAGAATTTCTTCCTAATGTCTAATGTAAAGTTACTCTTTTTCAGTAATGAGAAAGTCATTAGCCTTTGTCCCATCACTACAGGGCCTTGACAAAAGTCCCCCTCCAGCTTTCTCATAGCTGCTCTCCAAGTAGTGGATGGTGCTGCAAAGTCTCCCTGGAGCCTTTTCTTCTCCAGGCTGAACAGCTCAAGCTCTCCCAGCCTGTCTTCATAGAAGAGGTGCTCCAGCCCTCTGAACACCTTTGTTGCCCTCCTCTGGATGGTCTCCATCAGTTCCAAGTAATTCCTTAGCTGTGGGCCCCAGAGCTACAGACAGTACTCCAAGTGAGGTATCATGAGAGCAGAGTAGAGGTGGAGAACCATCTCCTTTGACCTGCTGGCCATAGTCCTTTTGATACAGCTCTGGATGGAGTTGGCTTTCTGGGCTGCAAGTGTACATTTCTGGGTCATGCTGAGCTTCTTGTCAACCAACACCCTTAAGTCTTTCTCCTCAGGTCTGCTGTCAATTAATTCTCTTCCCATTCTCTGTATTTGCACTTGGGATTGCTCCAACCCTGGTGCAGGACCTTGCACTTGGCATTGTTGAACTTCATGAGGTTCACACAGACTCAGCCCTCCAGCCTGTCAAGATCTCTCTGGATGAAATCTCTACCCTCCCGTGTGTCAACCACACAGTTTGGTGTCACCGGCAACTTGCTGAGGGTGCACTCAGTTCCATTGTTCATGTCACCAACAAATGTGCTAAACAGTGCCAGTCCCAATACTGATCCCTGAGGAACTCCACCCATCACTGGTCCCCACTTGGACACTGAGGCATTAACCACAACCATTGGAGTGCATCCGGCTGGTCATGTCAGGTTGAACCGTAGGTTCCTTCACACCCCTGAGAGGAGAGTTGCCCACTACTGCCACCCACCACCTGTTCTTGGTTATGTTGGTTGTTACACGGGGAGCTGATGGGGCTGCCGTACTCAGCTCCAGCACCTCTTTTGATGTGGTGGATCTTTCCACTTCAGTCTGTAGAGCACTGATGTGGTTCTGCTAAAGTGCCTCTGGCATCAGGGGAAATCTCTTCCTCCTGCTGTTCCTTGCTGTTGCATGTTTCCAGTCTCCTGCATCATTGTTCCTTCTGCATTATTTCCCTCCCTCCCCTTTCTGTATGTGCAGACCCCAGCTGAAGCTGCACTCTAAGAGAAGTGCCCCCATTCTGCCTTGAGGGTCAGAAAAGGTGAATGCCCTTGACCAGAGCAGATGGTCATAGAACAGTTCCTGTTTCCTGGATTATGTGGACTTCTAACCTCATCCCTTGAAATGTCCCTCTTTTGAAGAGGTGCGGGCCCAGCAGCCATAAACTGCCATGCCAGCCCTGGAGTGATAGGTACAGTCTATCAAATCTAATACTTGTCAAACTTTGTCTATTGGCAGATCCTTAATGCTTTTCCAATTGTAGGTTTACAGAGGTCATTGTTCTATGGAAAATAATCTTCTCCGTTGCTTTTATGTATTTTTCTGTCAGTAGGACTCAGTTGTTTGCTATTAGCTATTTTCTTTTACATGCTTTTCCCCATAAATCCTTATATAGTATGGTATGATGCATCCAAAGTGACTCAGGAACTGGTATTACTATGATGTCACGCTCATCTCTGCACCACATCCTGTGTTTGCTGTTGCCCCCCTTTTCCTTTTTCCACTGCACTGGAACAAAACAGGCTCATTGGACTTAGGGGGTCACTCTGGAGCCCTTTGCTACAGGAAGGAAAATGGATTAGAAAGGGAGTGCCAGGACAAAATTACACCAACACTGTACTGTATACCAGATTATGCCATGGGAATATCCATTACTTAGCAGAAGTAGTAGTTTAATGAAGAATGAAATAATCCCATACCCATAGAAATGCTTCTGGGCTTTTGTCAAACACACAGCGATACTATAATAGCTTTCTGTTGTAATTATCATGATACATGTTGCCATTTTTCAGAATAAGCTATTTCTTTCTTCACAGAGAAATGATAAATGTACTGAATTATTCATTTTTCTGAAGGTTTTTCTTTTTTTTCCCAGTGAAAAATGTTTAAGTAAGTACTATGTTGGGGTTTTTTTCCAGATAGTTTTTGAATTAAATCTCACATCTTTGGGTAAAGTTGAGTTACAGTTGCTTTTTATAACACCACTTACAAAGGGGGAATTTATCTTATCTACCTTCAGCCAGTTTAGAATAAATATGTATTTATTCTAAACTGTTACTTTGATCTGTCTAAATTATCAATAGAAGGAGTTAGGTACCTCCAGAACATACTTTATATGATGAATTCACTTTACAGTAAATATTTAGGATAAATGAGGTGAACAATTTTTGAAATGGACATATATGACACACCAACAGTTGCAAGCACATAGATGAGTGTTTTTATTAGGAATGTGTAATATCAGCAGAAGGAACTCCACTCATATTTCCAAAAGCCCTTCTTAATCCACCAATGTTCAATTCATTCAGATTATGATTTCAGAACTTGTGCAGCCCCATAGATTTGTTAGAGTGGCTCCAGACAGTATCAACATTCTAAACCAAACCTAAGTCAACATCCAAGGCTTTTCTTTTGTTTATAACTCCACTTCAGCTTAGAACTAGTTTGACATTTAACCAGATAAAGCATGTGAAACTCAGGGATTTCCTGTTCACCACCTCCAAGTGGATCTACAGTCAGAATAGAGAATCATTTCAAATCTATTGACAGAGAAGGCATCAGCTTTATGCAGTCTTTTATCAAAAGAAATATGTGCTTTAATGCTTATACTTAATAGCTACTGAGCTCTGCTCCATTCCTCCATTCAATGTTTTATAATAACAAGGTGTTCCTGCTTGCCATTTCTGTAGAGATTTCATAATTTATTTCCTCTTTTTACTTAGCTCTTGAATTGCTTGATTTTTAAAATTTCATTTCAATTTTTTGAGCTTTCAAGCCCTGAAACATACATTTTGTCCCTGAAACACAACTTACTTTCTGTACATATCTTCTCCTTTTCAACTAGATAAATGGAGATGCATTCACCAGTCTCTGGATTCTGTTTTCTATACATCTACAAGTGTTTGAAGATATTAATTTCAGATTTTTGCAAGCTAGGAGATGTGCCAGGAGAGATTAGTACAAAATTTGTTTCTTGTAGACTTTACCTTTGTCTTTAGTTCTGTTTTCACTTGCAGACATGGTATGGCAGTAAATAGGCCTTTAAACGAGCTCTGTAGGCATGTTATTTTTATCCCATTTATTTAATTTCTTTTGTGTTTACATTTATTTCATGGCTCTTAGTGAGTCCGATGGACCAATTCACCTTTATTTTATCTGATTCTTTAACTATTTTTCTGGTTTTCTTCTATTATTGTAAAGTATAAGGAAAGACCAGCTCTCTGAACCAATATTGTCTCAAACAAAACTCCTTCTGCTATGCTTCGTATGTTTGTTTTGCTTCCAAAATTTGTAAATATTATGTGGTGGTATTATTATAATTATTATTATTTTACAAAGCAGTATCCTTTCAACAAAATAGTGCTTACACACCTTTAAATCAGATAAAAATATTTTTCTCATTTCAAAGGATAATCTAATTTGTCTGTGGTGTACATATAAGCTAGTGTACAAGATTGGATGGCTGGCAAATGAAACGTTATTTATTTCTGCTTTTTCAAAATGTGTCTTCAAACGCTGATTTGTTTAAACAGCTTATAATGTCCTTAACAATAGTGAACTACAACTGAAAAGATATAGCAACATCACTAATATAAAAAAATGTAAGAAAACTTTATTTCTGGATTCATGCCCAGGTTTTTGACAGCTATATTCATCAAGTAAAGTTTGAGAGGTTGGTAACAGATCTAAGAAATAATGAGAAAGTAGAAATAAGATATTTATTTTATCAGAGTTTTTTAGAAGAAGAGGGGTGTAGGCCAGGATTTGAAAGTGGAAGTGCAGAATGTCAGAGAATGATAAGGTCTATAGATCACATGCATTTACATGTCATCAGTCTTGTCATATGTGAAGCTTGTACCCTGATTGACAAGGGAGGAAATATTAATTTGCAAGAATCAAGAATCTGGAGTTAATGAAATTTGTTCATGCCACTCACCAAAGGTACAGAATTGAAATACATAAATGATGCAAGTCTGAAGCATAAACATACTTGAAAGGGATTTGGAGAAACCTAGGAACCTTGTCTTTTCCTCTCCCCTTTGACTGTAAATATTTATTATTCTTGTGTATGTTCTTGGCCCATTCATCAGACAGTCTTGCCTAGACCGTGAGGAGGGTTTTTGTCTTCATGCCTTTCACGGGTTTTATACCCATTATATGTTTTGGCCTGTTTTGCTGAAACATCATAAATTCTCTTTCTTTTTGATTTCCCTGGATACATGAAAGAGAAGCTCTTCTAGCTGTTACTGCTCTTAACACATACTTGAAAGTGGATTTGGGACAGAGGCTGAGACACTCTAGAGGATTAGTTGAAGCAGGGGTTTATGCGATCTATTTCTTCCCCACTGTTTTATTCCTGAAATGGGAGCAGTCATCCACAGGAACAGGGTGTGATACCTAGCAGGGAACTTGCTGCAGGCTGTAGTCAATTTTTTGCCATGAGTCTTCAAAGAAGATGGACCGTGATGTTACCTAGCCTGTGATGTTTTTCCACTTTCCTCTGTTTCTTCTGTAATCACATTCTAGTCAATATTATGGGCTACGGTTGTGGAACCTTTGATTACTCTCTGCATATCCAAATCTTGTTGCTTCTTTGTCCATATTATCCATTTATTGAAGTGTTTCCTGAATACAGGAACCAGCATAAAAATGAGCAGCTGCTGGAAGAAAGAGATTGGAAGAGGAACTCAGTGCTCAGCCTGCAATATACATGTGAGCCTCATATCTTTAGATTTTCTTAAAAGCAATGGCCAGTTTAATTTTGCATGCATTATTATGCAAAAGTTAAACATGTTCAGATATTGCACAGCACTATGGCCTTGCTTGGATTTTCGTGGTGTTTCCCCAGACCTTTACCTGTGTACCCTGGCTAAACATGCCCAAAGTCTTGTACACTA
Source organism: Pomatostomus ruficeps (assembly GCA_013400735.1). NCBI lineage: Eukaryota > Metazoa > Chordata > Aves > Passeriformes > Timaliidae > Pomatostomus > Pomatostomus ruficeps. The sequence continues at coordinate 11,485 of VYZT01064587.1, forward strand.
TACGTGCTCTGCAATATCCCACTTCCAAATCTGTTCTTGAAAAGTGGTTTTGAACATTTGAAACCCCTATTTTGAACAGATCGTCTCTGTAGTTAACCAGAAAAATGGGTATGCATGGCTTTGTGCTACATGCTGTAATCCATCATGCCCTGTTGAATAGAAATCTCTATCAATATAGGGACATTTAGACTTCTAAATGCAGAAAGTTAAGGGAAAATTCACTTTTCTTTACCTACTGTCACGATCCACTAACATAGAGCAGGATTTGTGATGGTTCGTTACCTGAATCTCAGAGTGCAAAAGAAACACAAGATGGGGAATTTTTGCTTCAGTCACAACAATGCACTTTATTGCGTGCCAACAACCCAATTACACGATAGAGAGAGAGAGGGAGATGTAAGAAACAAAGGATAGAAAGACAAAGAGGGGATGGGGCGTTTATAGCTACCAACGGCTGGCGGGATCTTTGTCGTCTTCTATCAGTAGATCCGTCTTCATCCGTGGGGAAGATCTTCATAGGGGTCTTCTCAAAGAGTACCTTTATAGTCTTTTCAAAAGCGAGGGGCAGTTGGCCAAAAGGTGGGGAAATAAGGCTCATTGTTTGTGAGGCTGTCCGGCGCCAGGCTTTCACGGTCGGGCCTGCACAGGCCTCCACGTTCCTTCTCGCTTGGGCAGGCAGGGAAAAGCAACCTGTTCTTTTGACATCTCCCAGCGAACACACCGGCAGAGCTTGGCAGGCATCCCACCTCGGTTTGGCCAGGACTTCTGTGCAAAAGTCCTCTTGCCCCCTTTTGGGGAGGTTTTAGTCTCGGTCCCCCATGGATGATCATGAGACAGATGAAGGGTCTTCGGACCGTCTCTTACACCTACCCTCATATCTGTGGTTCCTCATCGTCCCACTGCTCATTTGTAAAATGAATTTTTTTAACAAATATTTATCATTTATAATGCTACTGTGCTATCAGCAAAATAATTGAGCTAATTAAAGAAAAAAGCAGGAAAGGAATAACAAATCCTTCCTCTACCCCTCACATCTTATTTGTGAGTCGACATCTTGCTTTTCTCTGCTTCTGTTTCGTTGTTTGAAAAGTAAAGCTACCACACAGTACATACCAATTGCAAGAATAATAACATGAAATAAAATACATACACAAGAAACCTTTCCCACATCAGGTCCACAATAGTCAGGAAGGGTAAAGGGGACTAAGTAAGTAATAAAAAAGTACTTTTTTTCTTTCTGGATAAAATTCCAGAAGTTTTAGGCATCCAAAGACTGCCATAATGAAGACACTAGGAACATCAAAGAGTGACGGTGTCACTGCTTCTGTTGCAGTGGGTGTAGGGTAGGATATGGTGATAAACTAATGTTTTTAACACAAAGTTTGAAAGTAGCAGCAGCTCATACAATTAAGCCAGTGACTCAGTGAATTGTGTCTTTTAAAATTTCCTCAGCTTTGACACATCATGGGGGGACTTTATGTCCCACTGTTTTCACATCCTTGTTGATATCTTGAATAAGCCAAGCATCTGTTACTCCAGTGAAATCAGATCTCTGTTTTAATACAGTTGTTTTCAATACTGCAGTGTGATCTGATTATTCTTTGTACTGAAAAAAAGGGAACACACTCAATTCCATTTCTTTTTTCTTTGTTACAAAGGAAAATTATTTGTTCCATTATACTCTTTTTCATACTGTTCAATTAGATTTACCTACCAGTAACTTCTATCAAAGCTTCTCCTTATCTGATTTAGTATCTTTAAATGAAAAATTATTAAATTGAGAAAGGAATTAATCTGAAATATATATCCATATATCTCTGACTGCACAGTATTGGGGTACTAGAAATGTTAGGGATTTATTTTCCACAAAATGTTACATTTTTCTGACCACTCAGCCCTAATTAATCCTTGAAATCTCATCTTTTTAATTATATTATTTGACAGGATGACTACTTTTTCTGGTCCAGCATGACTTACTGCTTCTAACTTTCAGTTCATGCTTAAAATAAAGGATCAAAATATTGCTGTGATGTTTATGGGTACAAATTTGGAGCAGTGAAATAGCTCCAAATTTACCCTCTGTAATGGGAGGGTACTTTCTGAACATGTACAGAGCTCTTCTATCTTTGTAAGGGCCAAGAGAGGAATACTGCACTTGTAATGCATTAATGTGATTCATGATATTGGTAGACATTCATATCTTCTGATAGAGTGGTTTACATTTTTCATTGGTAATGTATGGAGTAACTCACATTTTGAAGGAAACCAAAACAGTGCATTTTCTTGGGCATTGAGGGAGATGCACCTTCTTCAAACTTCTATATGGCCCAACACCTTTAAGTAATATTAAACAAATTCTATCAACCCCAACAAATACTCCTGAGTCTTCTGTTTTGACTCTGGTCTTTCTTGACGAAAGGCAACATAAATTATTTTTATAGGTTACATAAAATGTATACTCATTGTTTCCCTATAGCTGAGATTAGAATTAGATCTTTAATCTCCATGCTAATAGCCAGTTAATGAAGTTAGTCCATTCCACTAGCTTCTTATCTAATTGCAGCTTGCAGCCCTGTCACAAGAGATCTGTCAGAGGCCAAAATGCAAATCCATTACTAGAATCATTTACAATGTAATTGTGAATTTTCCGTAAAATACTGTATCACTGAGTAGATAATATACAAAAAGCTTCCCTAATATAGACATGTGCCAAGCTGTTGAATTCAGCGGTGATATTAGTGTTCAGTGATGTTATGTAACCACTCCAGTTCATCCATTTTCTCCTAAAATCCATTTTGGATGTTGTATCTTCAGCTAATAGGGAATTACTTGGATCTAGGGAGAATATTTTAAAAGCTGTATCTTATGATTTACTGAGTATATTGCACAGCAGGGCCTCTAACTCTTATGGAGATACTACATTTCTAGTCACTTTGTAAGTCACAAGAAGAAAATTTTTGAGAGAAGCTAGACAAAACTGTCAGCAGCAATTCTAACTGATGCATACTACAGAGATCAAATGGAGGCTTTTTTAATCTATCCTCCCAAGTTAGGGATACATTTTTTTTTTGCTTTTGGGAATTATTGCCATTCACATAAGATATCCTAGAGACCTCTGTGAGAAGAGATAGAAAGAGGGATTTAATCAAACTATAGATTACTTACTTAATATATTTGCTTATTTATAATGAATGATTTGAAAGTGTTTTTCTGATGATCATAGTTCATTTTAAAGTATGTAGTTGCTTATTAGAGAATACATGCAAAAGCCATATTAGGAATTAATTTGTGCCACCCATGATTATATCCCTTGCCTCAATTTTCCTTACAAACTTCAGGGAGTTTTTCTTTCCTGCATTTCTTCAGCCTAATCTGGAAGTTTTTCCTTGTTACTGTCCACCAAAGTTAGTGGATTTTATTGCCTAATTTGCTTCCTTCTAATGCTTTCTCTGCTAAAAGAACATAACATATACTGCTCTATATAGTCTAATAAGTAAATTCAGTGTATGCCATTCCACTCTCTTGACTGGCTCTGATGTTGTCTAGATCTTGGATCTTTTGGTACTTTACAGCATTCTCACAGCATAGCTATAGTCAGATCTCAACATAAACTCAGATGGGAATGAAAAAATAAGAATTAAATTAAATATTGCCATTGTCTGGTTAAAGTGCAAGGCATATTTAATTAACATGAAATTGTTCATACTTAATTCAGTATACAATTTAATACAATGTTTAGCACAGATTACTTCCAACGGTGTTCTACTTCTGATATTACATCTCACAGGAAGGAGAAAAGCCTCAAAATGTAATTTATTGATTCCATTTAACAGATTTACTTCTTTTTCTCATAGTACAGCAGCACAAGCTTCTCTACATATTTATTTTATAAAATATAGTAATAAGCTGAAACTGACACAATCTAAAAGGTCATGTTGAAAAAGGTATAACCTTTGATTGGGATCTAGCCATAGTCTCATTATGGAAGGCTGTGAAAAACTGATGCTGTAGAGAAAAAAACCAACAAGTTTTCTGGGATCTATTCCTATGCTTGCTCCAGAAACACATCTTCTCAAACCTGGTTAAAAGATATAAAAATATTTTTCAGCAATGGGGTACTGTCTAGCAACCAACTCAGTGAAACATCAATCCTGGTACAGTTCTGAATATGAAGCAAAGCATGACAGGTATATCTGAAAGTCATATACTATGTTTGTCATTTACAGGATTGAAGGAGAGGTTACAAATCATAGAAAACAAGAATCCAGTTATTCCCAGAGGATAGAAGTGGATTATAGACATAGACCAGACTTTCCCAGTCTTTTGATTCTGTGTGTCTGTGTTACCTTGGTGGGAAGTGATTTTGCACTTTAGGTGACAAAGGCTTAGAGGAAAGGCCACATTCATGTCCAGCTTCTGGGAAATAAGTGTTGTGGAAGGCTGCTAATTGATCTGCACTGTAGGAAAAATTCACTTGGGATTTTTCATGTGGGTCAAAGTCACAGGAAAGGTATGACAAAAATAGTCTCAAGGATCCTAACAGAGGCATAGGATTCAAGACTACAGAAGTTTGGACAGCCCATGCCAAAACCCACTTTTTATTATTCCTTGGGTTACTTATTCTTTAATTTCACCACTGAGCACAATACAGATATAATCAGTCTTTCTCTCATCTTTCCAGCATAGCCCTTCTGATCCTTTACCATCTAATTTGTTCACCACTGCATGAATGAAGCACAAAGGTGACAGGACCCTTCAACTACATTCTAGAAAGTGGGAAACGTCCAATTGGGCAGACGTGGAGCCCGTACTTGTGTGCACACATGTGTGGGTGTGTTCATACCAGCTTGCTTATGGCTCTTGCTTCATGCATGTGCATTTGTAGGCATAAAGAGCACTCTGTGTTCATTTCTCATAGCCTGAGGAGGGTTCTGATGGCTGTGCCAGGTATAAGGCAATTACGGGCCATCTGAATGTTGGTTACATTGGCCATGGACTGATGCTTGCTGAAGTTTGATTTCTATTCTGAAGGAAGAATAAATTGAAGAGAGAATTGAGAGCTATTGTCCTATACCATCAGAAAATACTTTTTCCTATTCTCTGTGATTGGATGCCCTGGCCCAGTGTTTTCCAACTGTCCAAAAAGAAAAATCTGGCATACACTACTTTTTTTCTGATATAAAGGCTCAGTTTGGAGCTGAAAACATGACCTGTATGGATCCTGAATGCCTTTAGATGATGTCCCAAAGACATAAGATAGAGATAATGGTGCATTGTGTTTAAAACTTCAGGATATGTTTCAAGAAAACTAGATACAATTTCTTTATAGTTCTGGACAAATACCTTATGTTTCCTGTCTGTACACTGAGGGTAAAGCTGTTGTAATTCATGTCAAAATCCTTACAAGGATAAATCCATAAAGTCTCAGGATGCACTGACACATATCGCCAGGGGGACTATATTGATAGATAAAAGCCACTATGCTGTCAACAAATGTCTTACCGGTACATACAAAAATTGATGAGCTTTTCTTACTCTGTTGGATGTCCTGAAAACCAGGAGAATTGTGACCCATCCCTGTCAGTTATTTTATTTGTGAGATGGATTTTCTACATGCAAAATTCTAGCCTGGAGTGCTCATAACTGCCTTAAATAAAGCACAGGATTTGTTTTATGGTTTGGAATAAGTAGATGTTTTCCTTGCTTAGCAAATGATGAGCCACTGTGTTTATTATTGAAAGGAAACAGACCAGGAAATAGTCATGATGCTTAATGAGCTACAGATTATTATTTGTGAAGAATTACAGATATGTTCCATGAACCAGTCCTGCATGAGGTCTGAAACTGAAGCATCTGGTTAATCTTTTGAAGTTAAACAAATTCTTTTCTTTTGTTCCAGATAATGGGTGGGAATATGTGCAAGAAAAAGATATGCAAGTGGTATCGTTTTTTTGTCTCTTATTTTCTATTTGTAGTGAAACTCTCAGCCAAGAGATAAACTGTTTGATCAGTCAAGAAAGATATCATGTTGCATTAGAGTGTCTAGCAATGAAGCTGACAAAATATTTAATAAAAATGGAGTGACGTGGCAGATTTGGTATGTTCAATGGATGCTTTATTAAAAAGCCTCACATTAAAGAAAACTATCAATGAAAGATCAGCAAAATCATTTGAATTTACTAAGACATGCAATGAATTTCCATAAGATATGCAGAAAATACTGTGAAAAAATGTTATACTTTTTGTGTATGAGTGACTTTACAAACCCTTGAATAGTATACATCCAGATGTGGGAAGTGGCTTTTTCTTTCACCCAGAGAAGGATCAGGGTAAAACATAAAGTCTGTTTGGTGGCATGCAGTAGAATGGAGGTATTGTTACCTGTGACTGGAGTGTCACTGGGGTCTGTCTAGACGATGACAACTTGTAGATCTGAGTACAAAGCAGTCCCACCTAACCAAGCTGAACTGCCTTGCAGTGAATGTAATTATGGCTAACCAAGAAGCTTACCACTGCTGGGTGCTCTCAGCTGTATATGCTGGATCCAGTTTGTGGTTCTTCAGTACTTACTTGCTGAGCTGAGTTATGTGTGGTTAGAGACAGTCAAATATATCATACTTTCTGCTTGGCCACTTTGCAAATTAGACTAAAACTTCCTACCTCTAATTACTTTTTATAATAAAGATGTACCTTCTCCCGGACAGTGCAAACGTTCAAATTGTTCTGGTAGTAAAAGCAGAGCAAAATGGCTTTCCAAAACAGCTTCTTAAATAACCACACCTTTCACTCACAAACTCATAGAGACAGACTGGACAAAGCATATGCTCAATATCTTCCTTGCTTAATGCCCAGTGTGTTACTGAATTTCCTCTTAAAGTTAACCTGAGTGCAAAATTTCAGACAAAATCTCTGTCTTCATTGCTGTCTCATGAGAAAAATTCTGTCTTTGATAACTCTATCCAGGATCATAAGATAGCTTCTTCAGCTCAGACTCCTTCCATGTTTGGTCCACTACACCATAGCTACGTGCAGAACTGTACCCCCCTTTCCTATTCACACCATTTATTCTTTGCTTACATCTATTCTGCTGCTTGCATCTACTTTCCATTTATTAATGGTGCCTGGTTGTTCTTCAGTGTTTGATCTTCAACAACTCCTTTTGAGTTACAAACTTAAAGTAGAAGTTGGAAGTCAATTTTCATTAACAAAATGGAGTTTGTGATTTGGTTCAGACAGATAGAAAAGCATTTATCCTGCCAACTTTAGACATCTATAGAGTAGATACCCACATCTGAGCATGTTGTTTACAATCCCTTTTCAGTCAGTGGAGGAAAACAGGCACTTCACAAACAGCAGCCATCTTATTTTGAGCCGGATATTTGAAGCAGCTGAGGGAACTGCATCATTCTCTCCACGTGCAGTGGCTGGACCTGGTGACCCATGAGGAGTCAGGTGAGATAAATACCCATTTATATATATACCAAATGGACATATCTGCTTTACTACACTGCTATACAAAATGCTCAGCAGTCTAAGCAGAGTCTGCTGCATTGAGGTGATTCATTGTGCATCAGTAGAAATAGCATTTAGAAAATGCCTTTGGGAAACCCAATCCTCCACAGCTGCTGACTCCTGAGAGCTGCAGGGTTTGTGCTTGGCTCGGTAGGAGGCCTTCCTCCACACACCTACAGCATCCCTGGGAATCCCAGTGCTTGTTTGTAAGGAAAACAAAACTCAGTCCTCTACAGGATCCTGACCTTCTCTCTCCTTCAAATGCTTTGACCCTATGGAAAACATGAATACATGGACCTCTTCTCACTACCGTGCTTTTTCCCTAAAACTTTTCTCTTCACAGTCCTCATCCAAGATTTGCTACAGGCAACTGTTTCTAATGAATGCCCACTGGCTATATGAGGGCAGATAAAGCTGTGACAAGGATGAGGAGGCAATACTGTGGTCAATCAGTATTTGTTCTGCACAGAGGTACTTGTCCCAGCACCCTGCCAGGCAATCTATCCCTGGGCTGTACTGTATATTAGAATAAATATGTCTTGTCCATAGAGAATAGAAATAGCTTGTTTGTTTACAGTAAATATCTGTAGGCATATGAGTTGGACTGTAGCCTATTTTACATATGGGAAAAATAAACAACAACACAATCATTGTGGGAATGGCCAGATTTGAATCATTATTAGGAATGTCAGACAACAATCTGCACTCATCTTGTCCCAAATATCCTCAAATACTCAACCTGAAATTTGCTTTTACTCAGTACTGCTATCTCCATTGCAGACACAGTCTTAAACACACAAAATTGTATTTGCAACGGTGAGAAGACACTTCTGTGTCCCTTCTACACACACTGTGACCTGTATAAAATTTCATTCTTTTTCTCTCTCTGAAACAGCCCTATTCCTAACCCCCGTGGCTTATCTATTCCTTAAACATTAGCCTATTTTTCTCCAAGAGGAGTTTGAAATGCATTATCAGTTTCAGCAGTGTTCAGAGATCAGATAAGACAAGCAAGAATATATGAACATATTATCTAGCAGTCCTATTAGGAATAGCACTGAGAAGAAGAAAAATCGTGGTACAGACTTTAATGTCCTGCAGCTTCAAAGCCAAGTAGTCGGGCAGCTATACCAGAGATCAATGCACTGCTAATAATCCCTCGGGTTCCCCCTGTACAGCTTGTGCCCTTCCAAGTGCTTTACACAGAGCCATTCCCTGTGGTTCTCCAGGGCAAAGATTATCTAGAGCTTGCTGGACACTGTTGGTTTCATGGCCATGGGGACATTGTGGCAGCAGCCAATCTGCTGCATGAGAGGAAGCTTTCATTATTAAATGCTAAAAGAAAAAAAAAATAAGTATGAAGAAGACAGGTCAGCCTTCCTCAGGGTAAAATATCCTCCTTTCAAGCTGTTCAGCAGATAGGAGTGAGTCAGTCACCTTGTATACAGTCATTAGGAGCATCTACCCACTTCATGCTCTGCTGGGAGACTGTAATAAGCTTCGTCTGTCAGATCTTCTCACCCCACCTGTTAGCTTAAACACTCTGCTGTGTGGGGGCCTCTTTTCTCCCGCTGCAGAAAGCATTTAACCTGCTGCTGCCAGCTTGGCAGGGTGTACAGTCCCTGCCTGCAGCCTGCCCACCTGCCAGCCCTGGTCTGCTGTGCTGCCCGCCGCATCCACCCAGCATCCCACAAAGGCTGACAGGAGCCCCCGCCCAGCAAGCCTGTGGCTGCAAGCGTACAGTCGACATCTCACCTCTTTTCTCACTTGTCGGGTGACCTCATTTCACACATCTGATTCCTTGCTCTGGCTCTTTTTACAGTTTATCTCTTTTGCAGCCTCTGAGTTGCTAGTCACGTTTTTCCCATCAACCATTTGAATTTGTTGTACTTACCAACGCACTGCAGTTTTTTATCTTTCATGTTATCATATCCTACCCCTATGTGCCTATTAGGCTGATGTTTTTTTCTTTTTAATCTTTAGTCTTTTCTTTCAGATTTTACAGATCAGCCTCTGTATAATTATTGTTTTACCTTTGCCTCTGTAGTACTGGTGTTCTGTTTTTTAGGTTTTTTTCCCCTAACTCTTTCTCACTTTCATACAATTGAAATTTTCAGTGCTCAAACTGTGTAATAACCACCACATTCCTTCGTTTGTATCATTCAAAGAGGTATAAAGAATTTGAAAAATCAGAGTTTCATTTCAAGAGTACCTGATTTTGCTGGGAAGTATAGGAGAGGGTGCTCAGGGTTTATAAACAAATTAAAGAAATATTACATTGTGGGATTTGTAAGTGAGCAAGGTTTATATTTCATATGGGGCCTGAGTTGTACAACTGAAGGCTGATTTCCTTTATATTCCAGACTCACTACTATCCTTCCCTAGAAAACCTGCCCTCATCTCCATTAGCTTATTTTGTACAATCATGTATAATTTTTCTTTAAAAAAAGGACACCTTTCTATCTTTTAGGATTCTTTAGGTCCTGAAAAAATAAAAATTTTCTACTGTGTTAGGTAACTAGAAGCAGCCATGAAGGGTTGCTCCCTGCCCCAATCTCTAGCTTTTTAGCATTGTAAGTGGCAATAACTTACATCTGCTCAAAACAGTTGTCAGAAATGCTATCTGAAAATGACAGCATTTTACACTTAATTTCCTGGGGTGAAAATACGTATCCAAGGTGACAGGAAAGGGTATAAGGAATTAGGCTTTAGGTCTAATGATGAGCAACTCCCTAAGATTCACATCTCTTCCTCTCTTGAAGACCTACGTGAAATTATGCTTTTCCATCCTTACACATCTCAGAAGTTAAATCCTTTGGTGGATTGGAAAGAATATGTCAGGAGATTTCAACAATGTTGTACTGAATTTATGAACAGAAATTTCCAGCAGCTGCAAAACCTTAGTTCACATTGCAGCAGCCAGGGTTTTTGACTCTGGAGAGCAATAGGCCTTTCCCTAGGGATGGGTGGGGTGTGATCCTTGCACTAAACAGGCGAGGACAGAGTTTAATGAACCCATAGTTTTGGTTTTGCTGCTGGAGCTGTCTAATCCTGGGCAGAGCATGCACCACATAAAGATTGACCATCAGAGACAGTAGTCCTGAGGAGGAACAGGAATGATTTTGGTGCTCCAGTGTAGCAATTCTGGAGAGATGAATTTTCCTCCTGTGTTTTTAATAATATGCTTTTAAACTAGGCGTGGCAAGAAATCCAAAGGGGTACAGAGATGTTCTGAAATGGAATTGAAAGTTAACTACTTTAGCAATACGCAGCAGAAACCTCTCTTCTACAAACCTGAGTCAAATATCAGCAATGCAGTTTATCTCCTCAGCAGTTCCTGCATCAGGTAGTGTTAGAAAATGTGACACCATTGTTACTTTGTGGTACTGGTGATTTATGACGTTTATCTGTGTGCAAGTTACATTACAGGAACAGGCATCTGGAAACACCGAATGTGTTTGCATGTTGTGTATTCTCTAAAATGGAGAACTTTGTTCTTTCCATAGATTGTTGGCAAGTTGAGTAAGTTTTCCTAATACCCCATTTCAGATAAATCTTTACGCTACTCTGAAGCATAAAGAGGACTTTGACAGGATGGTATCGGCCAGCTGCTGAAGGCCTGTCATATTTCAGAATTAAATATGGTTCACCAAACTAAAAGCTTTCTTGTTCAGCCTCAGACATAGCATAGAATCTCATTGGTGTTCACAAATGCCTTAAATTTACTGGTTTTCATCACTTTAAAGGCATGCCTTGTGCCCTGTAAACTCCATTACTCTACCAAAGATGTACTTAGTCATGAAAAGAAATATTTAAGGCAATTATATCAAATTTCCCCTCTCCAGAAGAGTAGTCATAGAAATAATTCATGACACGCACGAATAGCAATATGTGGAAAGTTTGTTTAAGTTGAAGGGAAGTAAGAGAGGTTTATGCAAATAACATAAACATTCTGAAAAATGTGACATTTTAATTGAAAAATAATTAGAAGTATTTTCATTATTTGAAAAGATTGCGTTAGTAAATTTTTTTAAATGTTTTTGGAAAGGTGGGTAATTAGCAGAGCTTTTTAACTGTCTGCCCTTCATTTTAATGAACACAAAATGTGCTCACAGAGAATGAAACTAAAGTATTATAATGTAGGGGTTGGAAAAGTTACATTTAAAATTAGATTGATTTTTGTTTAGTATTTTTCAACAAAGTAGTCTTGCTGTTGAGGCAGTAAACTTCCTGTAGAAAAAAATATTCAAGTCCCAGATCTATTTCAGACCTTTTGTTTGACCTCTATGGATCATCTTTCCTCACAAGGAAAGGTTAACTGTCTTTTTTTTATTATTTTTGCTTGCATTGAATTTTAGTTCTTTGTATGTATTGCAGCTAGGGAAAGGTAATTCTGATCTCCATCTCATTTTCTAGGTGTTAAGGGAATATAAATTCTGTGTTACAAGCGATTACTACTAAAACTGATTGAAAAACACATTTATGGATTTTGAGGATATTTTTTGTTTGTTCCAAAAGCCAAATATTTTTACTCCATCACTCCACTTTTTCATGGAGGTGAAAGGCACTCTTTCTGAAAGGGAAATTATGATTTTTTTAAAACATCTGGTTTTAAACCTCTGTGAGAAATGAGCAAATCAGAGCCTGAATGAAATTAGATATGTTTATATTTTGGGGGGAAGTCTGTAGGAACAGATAAAATATATTAGGTAATTTTGTCCATCTTCCACAGCGTTGTTCTTAGCACTTCATTACTGAAACAACTTCACATATCAAAGGAGGATTTCTCTCACCCTGCTTTGTCCTCAAGCTTCTCATCATTTCTGATGAAGGGAAAGGCCTGCCAGGTGTCAAGAACACTTGCCAGAAGTGAAGAAGTTACAATGTGAGTAGGAAAAGGAAGGGTTGTGCAGACAGAAAGTGCCATAGTCAGAAATTTCCAGGGTCAGAAAGATACTGGGCATATTTAGGAACAAAGATTATAATTCAAGATTTTTCACTGATCCTAAGAGACAAAATATTAGCATGTTTAGGAACTTTCCTTCTGCTGTTGGAGAAATAGGATTTAATTGTGGACAGAGGATTTTGAAAGGAGATGTGAACAATCCAACTAACAAAAGCCCTAGATGTCTGTTCATTTGTTGGGAACTAAACCTGTGGACAGTTTTAGGCAAATTGGCAAGCACCATTGATTACATTTTTATTAACTTAACTTCCTTCTAATGCATCAGGTATGATCAGTCACCCAGGGCTGCCTAAGTAATTACCTTTCCATCTCATGCTATTCTTGACATACATGGCTTATTGAGGCCCTTGATCTCTTTTAGCAATATTTTTGAAATACATTTTGGATGACATTTTTAGAGGGTTTATTGTATTTTTCTGTTTTGCAAGTGGTCTGTTGTGGGTGACCCCAAGGTTAATAACTTATTCAAGGACTGTAACAACTATTTCCAGGACTAATATCTGAAAAAAGCTAGCCAAACTATGACTACTGTAAGACAGACAGAACTTCTGTTAACTTCCTGTGAACATAGAGAGCCTCTGTATTGGTTCTGTATGTCCAGAGGAACATGGAGGCTTCCTCACTTCTGTGAAGAAAAAAAAAAGATCTTTCTGCATCCTGTTCTGTCACTCTCGCACAAGCAGATAGATTTAACCTGCCCACCACAGGGTGCTTCAGAAATGCCATCTCTACTCATGAACTTCACTGCAAAGAATATAACTTTTAGCTGACAATTCTTTTAATCATACAACACTGGGCAATAAATTGCTTAGTGCGGATGTGCTGAATCACAGTAAAATATTTCAGTAAACTGGCAGACAAGGCTGCCCAGTTTTATTACCATTGTAGATGTTTATTTCCCACCCTTTTCCTTTCAGGTCAGTAAATTCTGGTAGTGGACCATTTGCACTTTCTACAATCTATGTTATCCAAGGCTATAAACTTTACAAATGAATGGGACAAACCTTGACTGCTGAGTTTTCTGGTTCTTGCTGTTGCAGTACATCCATCTTACTTACTTGCTAGCTCTCAAGGAGGCAATGAAGCATTGTGACTTCATGAGCAATATTAAAATATTCAGATTTATCCCTGTGACTGAGACTGATACCATCACAGATGCTGAGATCTGTGTTTGCAGTATCTGTAGCAGATGTGATTTCCCTGTTGTTCTGCATCTGACAGAGTTATTTACAACATGGCAGAGTGTGTATGAGGGACCCTCAGATCAGAAGAGTTACTTTTACATTATTTTGAAAAATTGTAAGTGATTCAATGAAATACAAGTGCAGAAGTGAGTTGGTGCTCTTATTTATTTACCTCTCACACCGGCAAGGTGTATTTGGGTGTTCACACAGGTCTTAAGAAAAACCTATAATCTATTCTCAAAAACTTTGAATGTGAATTGCACAAAACAATCACAATAGTGCAAGAATGAACTGTATGTATCACCATTTTTGTTTGCAAATTTACCACAAAGTTACATCAGTGCTACAAAAGATGGGATAAATAGGAAAGCTCTGCCACAGCCAGAAATATCATTTGATAATCTGTGTGGAGACCTGTACAACGCTGACAGAGAGAGAAGTTTTAGTGTTTCTTCCACTTGCCCCAGCCACCCTTTCCTGGACAGTTCTCTGGTTCTTCACTTGCACCAGCCTGTGGAATGGCTCAAATGGATAATAGAGACTTGATTTGCTTTGAACAAATTGTTCCTTACTTGTGGAAGTCCTTTCTCTTTCACTCAGTGCCTGGATTCCTTTACATGGTCAGCATGCAGAAAGCTCTCCTCCCACTCCCGGTCGATGATGGGACACCTAGTGACACATACATGCTCCAGCTGGCACACTGCTCTGGGCATCAGCAGGTTACAGGCTCCTGTCACACTATGGCACTAAAATCCCTGCCTATCTTCTTCATGCAAAAATTTAGAATAGTTCTTCAGCTCCATAAGCCAGGTTTTAGATATAATTTTGTCTTCTATCAAGGAGTAGAAGGAAGGGGCTAAAGGAAACTACAAGCTCGTGTTGACCGATTGTTCCTGCTCTGAACTTTTGCCTGGTGGCTTGGCCTGTTATGTGCTTTTCTCACTTGCTGCGATGGTCACCTTTCACAAAAAATATCAGATAGGAGTTCAGACAAGAAATACCCTTGTACTGAGCATATAAAAAAATGAGGCACTGGTAAACAACAAATAAATACAACAAACAAAGGTTGGGTTCTCAAACTTCAAGAGTTTGCTCTAGTGAAGAACAAAAATGCTGGCTTACAAATCTGTGCAAATCCACATAACCCAGGCACTGACAACTAATGCAGCCAGTAGTGAATGGTGATATTACACCTATGCACATTTGAACATGAGATGGGTTTCCTTCAAAACCATGCATATATCCTAGAGTCTTAAAGCTGTCTGTCAATATCATTACCCATCTTTTTCTGGCTGTGATTTCAAGTTTGCCATCTCTACTTCTTCTTTGAAGCCATAGGGCAGGATTTTCAAGAAAGCAGTTGAACATAGTTCAAGTTTAAATTTAAAATGTGTATCTTCATTGCAGAATTGTAATCTTATGCTGTCTTTCATGAGTCTGTGAAAGGAGGATGGCATTTTTCTATATATTTCAGTCTATCTAACCAACCTTCTAGGCTCCCTTTTGAGTTCATAGAGGTATTTGGAGAGAGCTCCTTCCCTGTCCAGAGATACATATTTGTGATAGATGCATTACTTTCCAGAAGTGCCATTCTCTCTTCATTTAAAATCTAAAGTATGATGCTATCTTAGACTACATGTCTAGGTTTTTGATGGATAATGTTAGGTATAATGAAACCAGCCTTGAGCATGTGATTGAAAAGGATTAAAAATCAGTAGGGAATATTCTATGGACTGCTTAAGGTTTTGGATAATTTCCTTGGAAGAGGTCAGAAAGCTGCAATCGAACTCTCATGGTACTGGAGGTAACTCTGAAAGCTTATCTATAGACAGGTTGCCAAAGGGCTGGGACATTGACAGCAAGAAAGAAGAGATTGCTTAAGCTCATCTGGTGCTCACACTTGTCTGTTTCTTCCATATCCACCTGCTGGACTGGGTTTGCTCCTCAGTGGTGGACTGCCTCAGCAATCCCATGTAGGCTAGAGTGATACTCTGGAAGCTTCTGAGTTCCTGCTTTTGTTCCATCCCTTTCACTCATGTTCTCATTGCCTGCTGGTAGCAGGACTTCGGCTGAACTGGAAGACCCCCAAATTTTTTCAAGCTGTTTTAGAGATACATATTACAGAAATTTGATGAGAAAGGTAAGAACTGTGCCTCACCTTTCTCTTTAAATGATCACAGACCTTAGCAGGACTTTTCTGGCTACATTATTTACCCATTTTTCTGTTCTATGGCTCTGGTTTGTCTTTTTTAACTTTGTAGATATGTTGTATGTACCTTACTCTGTCTTGTACCCACCTTCCTATGGCCTATACCACCTGGAATAAACATAAAAAGTGAGAGATGTGGATTAGAGCTTGTTGTTTTGAGTTTTGTAGTTCTTCAATGTTTCTCTTTGTTGTAGTACCTTCTCATGCATGCTGTTGTAAACATAGCCATGTTTTTGCTAACTGTCCTTGTTGTTTTCATTCCATTCTCCTAAGTGGAGACATGTGATGAACTTTTCCTTTAACCAGTGTGATTGAGGGGTGGTAATNATAAAAGTCAGAAGGCTCTGCTCTCTCTTAGCTCTCTCTTAGCTCTCTCCTTGCTCCTCAACCTGGTCGACTGCGTGTGTTTTCTTTGTGTCCGAACAGTGCAACAAGAGCTCTCATTTCCATACTCTATTCCATGCAGAAACAGCCCAGAGTGATAGGAAAAGGGGAAATAATCTCAAATTGACAAAGGGAGATTCAGGTTGGATATTAAAAAAAAAATTCATTGAAAGAGTGGTTAAGCATTGGAACAGGCTGGGGATGTGGTGGAGCCATCATTCCTAGAAGTGTTCAAAAAAGAGTAGATGTGACATTTTGCAATGTGGTTTAGTTGACATGGTGGTGTTTGGTTGTAGGTTGAACTTGGAAGCCTTTTCCAACCTTAATGATTCTTTGATTCTGTATAGCAGAAAGCTCTGTGCAAAGAAAGCAAGGTGTCATTCTTCCTTATACTTCTTAAATTATCTGTCACTCAATTTGGTAATCGGTCTCTGGAACAGTTCTTAAAGAAAATACTGTATTTAATGATGACAGACTTTTTTATACTACATTTTGTCTCTGAACATGTATTTGAAAACAGAAACATCTATAAGTGAGGTTGAATTAGGAAGATTTTTACTTTTACAAAATTGCTCAACTATTTTAGAGACAATCTGTCTAATCCGGCAAAATCTACTCTATATTGTAAACAGCATGAATAATCTATTATGCTTACCTATTAGTCTGCATTACAGTCTTCCACCATTCAGGTAAATAAAATGGACAGAAAAGCAGTTTAGGAAAAAAGGAGATTGTTTCAATTCTATTGGTTTTTACACAGCAACAGCAGCAGTGTTTTAAGACAGAAAATAAAACAAAAGGGGAAATAGAGAAAAAGAAAAGCTTATGAAGAAACAAGAGAGAAAATGTGATGGTAAGGAAGAAGAACAACAAGAGGAAAGTTAGCTGAATAATTTTTTAAGGGTTGTACTGGGTGAGTAAAATTCCGCCTGAGGTTTTCTATTCTACTGAGAAAGAAAAGTAGCTATCTGTCTGAATGTGGTAGAGTCAAAGAAAATACAAAGGGAGCCCTTACAGGTATAAATCATGCTATCAAGATGCAGCTAAGATGGAGAGGAATACAAATTCCCCTCTTGCAAAGAGGAATAAGGTGAGAAGCAGCAGAATGTATACTCTTCTGAAAGCAAAGAAGCATCATATCTATCAGAATATTGAGGAAACAGCATGGCATTTAGAAAAAAAACCCCAACAACTTAAGTCCTTTGTATGATTGCTTCTATCTGTAACATCAGTTGTACAACCTGTGTTTTCTGACCTTCTTTTCCTGATTGTGTTTAAGAGGAAAGTCAGGAAGGAAGTGAACGGAGACACTTCAACAACTACATGAAAAACTGAGTTTGGTATGCTTTCATACAAAGAAATCTAGGGAGTCAATCAGACTGCATCACATTATGTTGGCAGATAACCGAAGCTCAGGAATTGCTATAAAATTCTTCAGAAGATGTTTGCTTTAGTTGTTGAAAGAATGAAGTTCTAACAATTAATGACATTGTAACTCCTCAGAATTGAGAAGCTCTTTCAAATTAGGTACAAACATGTTAACATTCTTCTGTCATCTTTCAGAAAAAGATTATTCCTTCTGTCTCTATGAAGGTACCAAGTATCTAATATGATGGAGTCAGAGTAGCATCAGATAGAAATTTAATGCTGTGATCAGATGATTTCATGCTTTTTTTCTAGCACCGAACACCGGAGAAATATTTGAGATAAATATTTTCTTTCTTCTATGCAGAGATATTTAGAACCAAGCCTGGTTGGTAAGACTGTGAAAAATCAATTGGTGTAATCCGTGGCAGACTGGCCTGTAGATGTGTCCTGTCATGTCTACAAGAAGGTGCTGTAAGCACGTCCCTGGGTTGCCCTGAGCTTTACAAGATTTTGTGATTGGTGTAAACTTAAGTGACCAATGTAACATGCACTGCACATAATGAGACTCCGTGAATCCTCTGGTCATTCTGTGCCACGATGGCTTTCTACTGGCAAGCATTTTGCTTCATAAGCTGAATTCAACAGAGACTGAATTTTAAACACTTTTAAGAGCTAACATTGTAGAGCAGGAACTCTAAAAGTCTCTGAATTCACCATGACACCTACAAACCTTAGTTCATCTGTTTTCATACAAATAAAGTGAAAGAAAAGGGTTAATTTTTTAAAAAAAGAGCTGAAATTTAGCAGGTAGCAGGTGCACCACAAAACCAAAAAAATTAAATAAAACCTAAGGACAGAATGGTGTGATTATCAAGTGTCCTGTTCTGTCTACTGGTATTTTCTTCTTTTCTACCTTATGCAGATCATAAAATTGCAGATTAAACCCCTTAGCAGCTGACGTTTACTGACTTTATTATCATGCTTATTGTAAGGGTCTCATACAAACACTTTGTTGCAATATCAATTTAGGATTGAAATCCTTGTTTTAAAATACATTTAAACAATTAACAGACCAAAGATCATTTGAGAAGCCTACAATCTTAATGGAAGAAATTTCTGGGTTTTACTACAGACACGCAATGTCTTGTTTTTAATTCTTTGCTGAAAAAAATAAAAAAGGAAAGTTTTTTGAATTTTTCCTTTTTTGTCTGTGGGCATGGTTTATTACTCAACAACACTAACATTACATTCCTCAAGATCTCAAAGGTTACAGTTCTGTTCCCTACTTTTAAGGGACAGTAGTTTACTGTTTGTGCCATTGCATTGATTTCAGGACATTAACCCAGTGTCAAGAAAAGTGTCCCAATTTATCCCAGATCATTTAGGCTGAGAGAAGAAGGGTTTGTCTCAATCCCTTGAAGTGTTAATAAGAATATATGGGCAGGCTTTGGATCAGATGCTGGACTGGCACAGGTAAGGAAGTCTTTGCATAAGAGGTGTTTCTATATGAATGACACTTCTCTGTATTGACCCCAAAGTCTCTGTGTCTGGAGGCCAGGTGGGATGTGTTTATGTTTTTTAAGTAAAATTAGACCCCTGAGCGCAGGCAACTAAACTGTGGTCTGGATCTTCATTTGTTAATGTAAGGAATTCATAGAACTGGTGCACATGGACAAACCCATGCGTACCACATACACCCACGTTGTGACAGAATTCAGATTGAACTTCCTGAACTCAATCTTACCCAAACCCTACAAGGTGTTTCATGTAGAGGGAGGCTTTGACTGTGTTCCCTTGAGACCAAATTCAGGCTGTGGATTTGACTGCCGTATTCTGAATGAAAAGCCTGTGGGTCTATCTGGGAGCTGTACTGGTTTGTAAAAGAATTTGCATATTCCTTGACCCAGGGGGAAAGATGGCAAGTTACTGCTTCTGCAGTCCTCCAGATGTGACATCCTGTTATAATGTGGGAAAATGCAGTTCAGTCCTCTGCTTCAATTAATTTATTAGGAATGACCCAAACTGGTATGTCTTTTTTTAAATAGAAGTAGAAACAGTGTAGTGGCAATGCAAAAATAGACTGGTATTTCTGATGAAGACAGATAAAAAAAGAGACTGACTGAGTAGTAAGACAGATCTGTCCATAAAATATCGATTGATTGATAGGTTAATTGATGTGTTATGAGTATAGCCATTGATGTAAGTTCTTTTTTTTGGAACTATTCCTTTTTTTTTCTTTCTTCTAGCATAATATCTCATTTATAGCAGAGATGTTGCATGCAATTTATCTGTTTTAATGCTCTAAATTTTTCTATATTTTCTTCCTGACAGATTGTGATTTATTATTCCCATATAGTGACACTTGAAAACCCTTATAAACAATTGCATTTTTTGCTGGCCAAATTTGGATTAACTCCATTTATATTCTTGTAGTGACTCTGGATTTTCTTTGGCTAAAAAAAAAAAAAAATCATATTTTGATTTAAATTAAAGGAAAGATTTTAAAAAAAATTTTAAAATGGACTAAATTATTTTTCATAAAAGAACAAAAGCAGAAATTGATGGCTTTTTGGCTATGCTGCCCCACCATCTCCCTGAAGTGGTATTGTGTTTTTCAGAAAATGGCTGGGATATTTTTTGTTACTTGTGTTCTGCTGTGTCTATGGAAGCACAGCTGTACTGCAGCATCTTGTCTAAAAGGGAAATAGAACATATTGGTACATAAGACAGACTTCATCAGACTGCATTAAGCAATTCCATACCATGGGGTTGACCTGTTTTTGTATCCCTTTTGTCTTAGCAGTACCCAGGCACAACCTTCACTCTGAGATAATAAAAGACTTAGTGTGATCCAGCTTGTTCTTTAATGAAAGGATTCTCCTCTTGCCTGGTTGTAAGATTTGGCTAATGCAGGAGGAGGTTACAGCCAGCAAGGTCTTTCACATGTAATGTATAATTGATGCAGGATTTGACTGGCAGCAAAGACTCATCTTCTAAAGTTATTTTTATCAGTGCTTTCCTCAATGTAATCTCTCTCACTGGCTTACAGTTTAATGATGAAGAGTCTTTTGAGCACAATCCTTATTTTATTAATGAGATCTTGCTTGATATGACAAAATAGTAATTCTTTCTTTATAAAAGACTGGTTGCTCCTTTTCATTTGTGGCTAATGTACCAATATGGATATTTTTACTTATTAACAGCAAAATCTGGAATTATTTATTTACTACTGTATATATTGTCAAAGCAGTAGATGAAGATTTTAACACACTTGAAACCTCTTGTTCTTATTTATGTAAGCATTATTGGAATTTTACTTATCAGATTTACACTCATGTCATTCAGAGTGAAAGATATATAACAACTTGAAAGATTAGTCAGCTACTCAGTGTTAAGCCCTGAATGAGGAAACAAACATGCTTTTCATTATTTAGTGATTTGAATACATATGTGAAATACTTTTTTTACAAAGTATTGATAAATATATTCTTCTCATTAAAAGTCCTGTTCCTAATGATATTGTTACATTACACACATGTTAAAACTTCCCTTAAATCTAGAAAATTTATGGGTGCATGTGAAAATATGGGAAACCTGAATCTTTATGCTCTCCATCTTGCAATAAGAGGAGCAAATTATTGAGGGCAAAACTGAAAACAGATTCTTTGTGCAAGCTCAGCCACATAGGAGCAGTTTGGCGAGATTCTAGATTTTGTTTCACTTGTTTACTGATTTTTGTTTACTGCACAAGACAAGTCCATGTTCAAGCACAATCTTGAGCTGAATATACTGTTTCTTCTGAGTTATACGTATTTTGCTGTTCTATATTGCAAAGAATTCTCTCCAGTTTTGTCAGACGAAAAAAGATTTATGAATAAATGAATACCAATAAAACAAGTGTAACCTACCAACACAGTCCTCTGTTCTGCGGACATGCAAGAGGAAAACTGGGATGACCAGTCTCTTTATGGTCTACAAGGAAAAGAGATTGGTACAATGGCAGGAAAACCTGTGGATAAACTGCTTACTGCCACTGAACAGGTGGCATGTGGGCTGTTCTCCTTTCTTCCTCCAGACTTCTGTGATGGTTAGCCTGCAGGAGGTGATAATACTGGAAAAAATACACGCTGAGAGATCGCTTTTTACACCCTCCCT
>VYZT01064589.1:0-13881 GCA_013400735.1 Pomatostomus ruficeps
TCAGCCCATCTCTGGGGGAGACATTGACAGGACCCTGACCAGGAGCTGCAGGGCCAAACCCTCAGGAGGAGCTGAGCCAGAGAAAGGAGAGACTCTAAAATCCCCCATCTTTCTCCACAGCAGGGAAGGTTCATTATCCAACATTATTCATTTTTTTCCCCTTGTGCCTGTGTGCACCTTGCTTGTTAAATAAACAGGTTTTTTTCACTTTCCTCCAAGAAGATTCCTTTGAAACCTTGGCTGGGGGTAGGGGCTGAAATTCTGCCTTTTAGAGGAGACACCTTTGGGGAGTTTCCTCCCGAATTTGTCTCAAACCGGGACAGTGGGCACCAGGGAGGTGAGCCAGAGCTCTGAAACACCCCTGGGGCTGTTGAGAGGAACACTCTGGAAAATTTCTGCAGGCAGCAAGTTGGGATGAGGAGTTTCAGCGAGTGTGTCACCACAGGTGGAGGTCGGGCTGTCTAGACAGGAGGAAAATCCCAGCTGGCTCTTCCTCTGCTCCTTTTTATTTCGGTTTGGTGTTTTAAGCCGATCACGAGATGCCAAGAAAGGCAGAGATTTTTTAGTCTGGGCAAGAGAGATACCGGGCTGAATCAGGGAATTAGATCAGCAGATCATAATTGTCGAGATGAAAGTTGAAATTATATTTATGAAGGAGATCATTGGAGACAAGATTTAGAGCAAAGGAATCAGGGAGCTGAGCCTGGAGCCAGCATAGCCCCAACGAGTGCAGTCATTCCGAGGGCCCTGAGGGTTCAATTAACCTTGACAGCCTGGAGTCTCTTAAAAGGAGCCGAGCTCTCGAATGAAATGCAATGAAAAATTACCACTTTTAAACTATTGGCAGTTTAAAACCTTGTCTCGACAGCAAAACCTCCTCGACAGACACCTCTAAAACGCCGCGTGCTCACTGCGCTGTAAATTTATTCCTGTGGCAGGTTTATTTCTTCGTTAAATATTAATGTTGGATGGGGTTTAGCATATGCATGACGTTGCTGTAAATTGAGTTAGAAATTTATCAGGTTAAGTCATGTTTGAGTCGAAAGGTCTCGTTCTTGAGTGTTCAGTCATGCAGCAGAGAAGAGGGGCCTACAAATAACACTCCTCAAAGAGAAATGCAATAAATTTGAAGAGGCTGCTCTATTTTTCAGTCAAATCATGAAGGTATCTCTTTGGGGATTTTTTTTTTTAAGGTATATTTTTTTTCCCTTCTTCCCAGTTCCTATATGTTGTGCCTGATTGAGTGCAATTTTCTCACAATTTTCTGAGAGAAGAAGTGATTTGTAAAAATTCCTACAGCTGTGCAATTCAGGATACAAAAAGAGAATCTAAATTTTTGCTACTGTCTGTTCTGGAAGGTGGTGAGGAAGGAGCTCTGAGCGAGTTGTTCCCAAATCACTGTTTTCTTTGATGTTAAATGGAGGATTTCCCAGCCTCCTGACAAATGAACTCCTTGGCTTGCTCTGATATATGCAGAGAATTACCAAATATTGACCAGCTAAACGGTTTTCTGTCACTGGAAGGGGTTTCCTCACCATTTTTTGCCATACAGCTGCCATCAAATCCATGGCTCTGTGCTGTTTATATTTAATGTTTAGAGAGAGAAATGGATCAAGTCCTGGAATAAGAAACAGTGCAGGGCCAGTTCTCAGAGGGAGATCCCACTAAACCTTTGGGATTTATGAAAATCTCCTCCATGGATACAAATATTTACCAGTAACCAGTGGCACAACCTCACGAGCTACAGCACAATTTACATTTTTATTTGGGAAGAGGAGAGGGACATTCCCAAATCCATGAATTTGTTATTTGAGCAGCTCCAGCTGAAATTCTACGGAATAAACTCTGCAGCTGGGAAATGCCCCACGGGACGCTTGCAGAAGGAAAGGATTTTGTAGCATCTTTCGAAATCCCATCTGGGGCTCTGATGAGATTCTGGAACAGCTTCCGTGGCCATGTTCAGATCCAGATGGATCTTACTGCAGCCCTCTCGCTTGCTGTGGGACACTCCGGGGCCTGAAGTGAGTTGTAAAAGATCATTAGCTAAACTCAATGTGATTAATTAAACCTCCAGATTTCTAGCTTTGTGTCCTAATGTATCTTTTTAATTAAAAGGGGGGAAAAAAGGTTATTTGAATTATCATAATTTTTTAAGGAAACGTGATCTTCATAAATGGCACCTTTTTTATTTTCCTTTTTCCTGGAATCTGGATAAAAGACAACTAGAATAGAATAATAAGGCATTTGTGTTTAATAATTTTGTTTTACATTTGTTTTAATAGAGCTTCTACCTCTTATTTTCATTAAATATGGGGGTCATTAATTATCAAATATAATGGCTGGCGTTGCAGGAAGAAAATCTCTGCCAGGGTTCAGTTTTTACCAAGGTGATTTCTACCTGCCTAGGATTTAGAAAATCAGGATGTTTTCTGAATCTAAAATGTTACGGATGAACCAAAGCCCAAAGGGGAGGAAATGGCTGTAGAGATAAAAGGATTTTTAAAAAATGATTGTTCATTGAAAGCTGTACACTTGGAGTGCCTTAATTAAAGTTGTTGGAATATAATTATTTGTAGCTAATCTGACCAGGAGCTTGAAAATATTCCCGTTATCTTCTAATCTCCATTAGACTCTGCCCAGGCTGTCCGAGTCCTGTGTCACAGAGAAGGAAAACAGGAATTGTTATTGTGATGTTCACTGTGGAGATTCCTATTCCAAAACCTCCAAACCCATTTTCTGATGAGCATCTTGATTTGTGGGATTTGCAGTTACACCGAGGCTGGAGAGCTCAATGTGTGTCTTGACTTTTCTGTCCGGAGGTTTTTGTGTCACATGAGATGTCCCAGAGCATTTTCCAGCCAAGAGCTGTCAAGGGGAAAGGGACAAATCTTGTAGGGACATCGGGCAGTTTAAATGCATTGTCCCTTTGCTGGGGTGCAGTTACCCCCAAACAATGGGAATTCCACCCAAACACAGCCTGAACCTGAAGTAGGAGGTGGAATTACAGCCCCCAGTAATTTCCTGCTGTAAACGGCCCAGAGGATACCCCTTTCCACAGTTTAATAAAGCTTCTGTGCAGGTTTAGTCAAAATTTAAATTCCTATTATTTAGCAACTATAAAATTCACCATTTGTTGCTGACCCAGAGTAATTCCACTGGAAAGACTTCTAGTTTTTAATTCCAGCAATTTATGGGATAAAGACTGTAAATCTCGATGTGTTACTCCAGTAAGAGCAGGAAAATGGCCCCAATATTCTGCCTCTGACAGACCAGGGAGATTATAAAAAATATCTGAGACACCCCACAGCACATTCACAGCCCAAACATATTTGAAGTTTGGGAATTCCTGAACCAAATGGGATTTTTTTTAGTGTATATAGGAACCCCAGGGGTTTTGTGTGATCTCCCCAGGCTCTGTTCATCCCCTTGGTATTTAGTTCCTGCAGGAATCAATCATGATAAATAACAGGTTCTGCTTTTGATGTTGGAAGACTTTCAGTCCTCAATTATTGAAAATCTTAATAGTTTATCATCTGAAAAATGCTGCGCTGCTCTTCTTTTTGTTATAGAAAGCCAAGAAAAGCTGATTTGATTCTTGAGAAGATTAGCAGGTAGACAAAATCACAGATAACAACAATTTTCCCAGACAGAAGGCAGAGAGGAGGCACTTAGATGAGTGGTTTTTTTGTAAAATGTTTGAAAAAGAGGCAGCAGGAGCACGAGGAGAGGGAAATAATCACTGCTTTCATAACGTCTGTGTAATTACCCCCTGTCTGTGGCCTGAGGAGTGTAAGAGTCCAGGCACCACCTGCATTTACCCCTCGTGTCTGGGGCACCCCTCACTCCACACCTTGCTTTTCACAAGTGTCCAGAGAACAATGGAACAGGCCAGAAATGTCAGATTGCAAGAAAAGGAAGTAATAAACAGATTATTACTAATTACAAAAAAAAAAATCTTTCAGGCACTTAATCTTTTGATCCTCTCCTCACAATGAGCATTTCATTTCTGTGAAGCAATCATTCTCCAACTCATCTGAATGATAGGTGCTAACAATGAGAAATAAACATAATGAGGGGCTAATCTGTGCGTCTGAGGAGGTCTGGCGTGCATTATTTGCTCCTAATGCCCGTTGAGAAGATAGTTATTATTAGGATATCCTGTCAATTGTGTTTCTCCACTCACTCTGAGCTGTTGGCATTGCACGGGCCCCAGGCAGGAGGTGGGGGAGTGACACAAACCAAACCCACAGCCCTGGCTGGAGGGGAAGAATAAACAAAGATTTGTCCATGTGAATTCCTCCAACAGACCCAACATCTAAAACCCTCTATCATTTCCCGGGAGTGCTTTCCTTATAAATGACAGGTAGGGACATTCAGTGTCTTTCTGATACTGAAGTTGTGGCATTTATGGTCTGTGCATCCTCTGATTTCAGAGATGTCATTTGTGATCTGATCTCTCCATCCTCTGATTTCAGTGATGGCATTCATGGTCTGATCTGTGCATCCTCTGATTTCAGTGATGGCATTTGTGATTTGTGCATCCTCTGATTTCAGAGATGGAATTTATGATCTTTACATGCTCTCATTTCAGTGATGGTATTTATGGTCTGTCCATCCTCTGATTTCAGAGATGGCTTTCACGGTCTGTCCATCCTCTGATTTCAGTGCCTTCCTGCTCCTGGTGCCAGCACTGAGAGAGGGAAACTGGGCACAGTCCTACAAAGGAAACTCATAAATGTGTCTCTATTTTTTCCCATTTAAGTAGGAGTTTGAACACATCACAGAGAATCTGGGCCAGACATTGTGAGTCCAGAAACCACTGTCTAAATTTGTGTCAATAGAACACACTTGATTTTCCTCTGGTTTACATTTATGAGAAATGACTGAGAGGAAGACCTAACTTGATATTTGTGCTAAATCCTTGGTAGCATAAGGAGGAATGTCCTGATAGGCAGTGTCTTGGAGGGGGAGGACATCCAGGGGCTGATCTGTTCTGTTCAGTGATTTGCCATTCATTTAAGCTGTGACTGCTGGATTTATCTCCATCTATTGCTGTGCTGCCATCTCATTTTTTGTGTCTGGCCTTTCAGCAGAGGGGTTTTTATTGGTGCGTAGCTGTTCCAGGGAGGCAGGTGACAAATGGAGCTCTGAGCTGAGTTTCACTCGCTGGTATTGTGCAGCCAGAGCCATTAAAGAGCAGGAAGGGCCTGTATGAATGCTGGAGAAGAGCATTTGCCACACACAATAGCCATTATTCATCTCTTTCTCCCCTCAGCCCGTTCCTCCCGACTCTGGCACGGTGAATGAGCATTTTCCGGGCGAGTTTTCCTCCCCATGGTTCTCTCTGCCATCCCCACGGAGTCAGTTCACTCTCAGAGTCCCCTGCACCTCTCCGAGCCTGTCGGAGCAGCTCCATTTGAAGACTAAACTTAGAACTGGTTCATGGCATGAAACAGCCATGATAGTAATTCGTTCAGGGGAAATTGCTTTTCCAAAGGTGGAGAAGTTAATTAAGTGTGTAACAGGAGGCAGCTAAACCTTACTAATTAGCGAGAAGGGTAACGATTATGGGAGAGAACAGATGACACTTGGCTGAAGATGAACTCAAGAAATTGCTTTAGCCAAAAGCAAGTTAGAAGAGTGAATAGGAGATGAGCTTTAAGAAAGCAAAGACTGTGTCACCGTGTCCTGATGAATGATCCCTCATTTATAGAGTGTCTGCCACGTATTCATCAATAATTTCTCGGGGTGATCCTTCACTGGAGGCCCATGGCCTGCTCTGTGCTAGACAGAGAATTTCACACACTTCTTTAGATATTCCCCAGGAGTTTGTGCTGATCAAAGGGTGGCAGCTCTTGCAAACAACGGCAGGAAAGTTTGTGGGGACAGGGGTGTCACTGTTGAGCCGCTAGCTGAGTGAAGAAATCGAGATGGTCGAGTGGCATAAATCTGAATTTATTATTTAATTATAAAACTTATATAGACTTTTCAAAGGTTGTCCGGATTGGGTCAATCCAAAACCTCCCCCTAGGCCGATTGGCCAGGCCAGAACTGCCCACATTTTCCAGAGACCGTTTCAATAACATCTAAACTTTATCTTTATTTATAAAACACAGGAAGAAGAAGAGAAAAATTCTCATGGGAAAGAATCTGTGTTACCACACAGGGGTGAGGAAACTGCAGCTCCACCACTGTGCTCCCCATTCCTGGGCTGCTCCTCCTGACTGCCATCCATCCCTCTCACCCTGTTTATTCACATCCCTGAGAAGGATTGTTTGAAATTCTGGTTTGTGTTTGGTCCACAATAAAATTTTGTTCTTGTGCTGTGCATTGAGCTCCAGCCATCACTCCCACCTCGCTTTTGGTAGGGCTGTTCCAGTCAGTATTTGTTGCTTGTTGCAGCAATAATGTAAATATTGGATTGAAAATATTCAGTTACCAGATTGCCAATGAAGTGACGTGCTCTGCCTACAGCAAAATCAAACCAATCCCCAAGATTTGTAATGTGTTTTAATAACAGCTATTTTATAAAAAGAATAACAATATTTTTATTTTATTTAAGTATGATAAACACATTTCCAGCACATTCTTTCTGTCCTTTGCCCAACGGAGCTCCATCACAAGGCTCTGTGTCTCAAAGTCTGCATCCCAGTGCCGATTTGTTTAACCAGATGAGACAATTATGACGCTGACCTACATTGCTATAATGATAAATCAAATTCAAACTGCTTACAAATGTTATTTCTCCTTGCCAGTGTGCAGCATCGAGGCTGTGCTGCAAGAAACTTGTGGCTGATATTTTCAGCCATGTGAGTTAAGGCTTCTTCAAGGCCAGTGCTGGAAATTCAGTGTTCTTTAGGCAAATACCATCACCCGCTGATGACCTTTCCTGGTTTCATTCCACAGCCAAGGACAAACAAGTTCACCTTTGATTTCAATATTTTTTGTTTCCTTTGAAGCTTTTCATCAATCGAGTTACTGGCACCTGCATTCTGTTCTTTGCTCTTTTATTTGGAATTAATTGATGGGCAGTGTTCTGGAATGAATCAAAATGGAAGGGAGAAGAGCTTGTTTGCTTTGCTCAGTGGTTAGATTCTGATGGGAGCATGGAAAAAGCAGATTTTAAACTGCTAAATTTCAATCCTCTTTGTTCAGCAGGTGTTTTAACAAGTGCTCCTTCAAGGCATTGTCTGGTCTGGGTTTAGTAAATTGTTCATCTCTTCTAGATAAATAAGTTTTTTAAGAGAGTTATTAATAAATGCTGAAGATGGCTCAGCCCTGAAAAAGAGGAAGAACACCCTGAGAGTCCTCAGCATTGCAGTGCTGTGAAGAAATTGCCTGGCTGAGGTGACAAAAACTTTTAGGGCAAAGTGTATAATTTAAAGCTAAACCAGTTTTTTTCTTTTATTAGGAGAATTCCTAATGGAAGGTGTTGTAAAAAAAAAATGGAAAAAGTAATCAGAGTATATTAATCATTTAAACTTCCTTGGAGTCTGGGGCACTGTAACTTTAATTAGTGATGCCAAATGATATAAAAAGGTTCTCTGTTGGGTAGAAATAAAGGACGAGGGAACTTCTGCTTTCTGCCAAACATTCCTTATTGTCCATGTGATGTTTGCTGTGCTGAATCAAGGACCTGAACATGGCATATTTTGTGCCAACCAATATATTTTTATAATAAATGACAACTGAAAGAGGTTTTTAAGCAGAGAAGGTAATGAAGTTTTTATCATTCACTGAGTGTCCATGAGAATTTGTGTTTGCTCCCATTAGCTGGTGTGGGCTGCTGTTTATTTGGATTTCTGTAGTGTTGGAAGTTTTATTCCTATAAAGACCATACATTTCTATGCTGGATGGTTTATAAATGACATTTGTATGTAGAGGAGAGGATGGAATGTCTATTTGTGAGTGTAAATGCATTTATCTGAGAAATATCTGCCCTTAGTGGGGACTTGGGGGTCTGAAAGACGTTGTTAATGGGATTTTTTGGGTTACTCCAGTCCTGTCCTTTGCTTTAAAAACCTCCTCAGACAGTTTTGCCTGAAGTTTTAAACAATAAATGTGTTTGATAAACGAGTTTGATGAGATAAAAAAAGCTTAAATACAAAATCCTGTTGGTAAAATCCATGGGAGCCCACCTCTAAAAAGCCTTGTCAGATTTAGTAAAGGAGACCGTGGCAAAAGAGGTGCAAACATGGAACGGATCCCAGAAAAAAATCACTTGGAAAATGGACAGAAGTATCTATTGTCTCGAGGAAAACTTGAATTTGATTGAGGTTCATCTGTGTTCCAGATGAAAGGGAAAAAGAAGCTAAATTCCAAAGAAGCTAAATTCCAAAGAAGCTAAATTCCAGATATCAGTTTGAAATGAAAGTAGAAAAGATCTTCCTGATTTGCCACAAGCCTTTAAAAGCCTTGTCACAAAGGCCTGTTATAGGATAAGAGTTTAAAATATAAAACTGACACCTTTCACTCTGTGCACACATGGAATTAATGCTTACAGGGTTGCACCCTCTTTTGAAACCCTTTGCATTCATGGCCATCAAGGAAATAAGATCTAAAAAGCTTCTCTTGCATGATGCAATAAGGAACAGCAAACCTGATTATTTTAGAATTTATTTAAGGGCAAAAAAGGCAGCGGTAGGAATGAGATTAATAAAAATAACCTAAATTCATCTGCAGATAATGGGATTGCACCGGGGTTAGATTTGTCCCCATTTGTTTCCCAAGCTTTTTATGTCTGAAACTTGAGCTCAGATCAATAGGAGAAGATACAAGCTGCCCGTAAATGAGTTATGGGAGTTTGCAATGCTGAATGAAATATATTTGGATATTTTTGTTGGTTTTTTTTGGGAAGGTGTTATAATGTAAAACATCCTCTCTCAGTATTTCACGTCTCCCCTCCTACTCTTTTTCTTATTAAAAAAAAAAACATTTGGGAACTTGGAGTGCTCGGGTCAGATTTGTGGCCTCAAGAGAATCCTTTCAGGGGGTATCAAAGGTTCACAGGGCCCTGGGGTGGTGGATGAAGAGCCCAGAAAGAGTCTTGGCTGCTCTCTCCCATTTCGGGGCTGCTGGAACATCCAGAGCAGGAAATGCAGCTCCTTGTGGACTGGAGGGAGTCAATCACAGCTCTGATTTATCTTAAATTGTGCCTGGAAATGTCACACCCCCCTCTCACCCTCTGCCTTTGTCCTCAGGTCCTCCACGAGGCACAGAAAGCAGCATTGAGGTGACAGAACATAGGACAAACACATCTTTCATTTGAGGTGTTCGAAATTTCTCCGTGAGTTCTGATCTTGGTAATGTTGACTCTCCTGCATTTTAATTCTGCTCAAACAAGTTCCTCCATCTAGCACTGATGAGGCAGAGTTTCACCCTCCATTCATTGAAAAACCCCCGTCTGAACAAGCTGATAAATGTCCAATAATTTGTTTCGTGTTTACAACACTCGCTTTTCTTCTCTGGTTGCGTTTATGCAAAAATGGGTTTGCAAACATTGCTAGAAGTGGTTCACAATGCTCTGAGGACTTGCTTGGCCTCAGGAGGTTTTCTGCTCATAATTTGAAGGCTTCAAAGTCATCTCCCTTTGAAGTGGAACTGGGCATTTGGCTGTTTTGTGTAGGGTGGGGGTTATTTCATTGAATTGTTGCCATCTACAACCATTGGTTCGCAGAGAAAAGAATTTTTCTTTTTCTTTTTCTTTTTCTTTTTCTTTTTCTTTTTCTTTTTCTTTTTCTTTTTCTTTTTCTTTTTCTTTTTCTTTTTCTTTTTCTTTTTCTTTTCCTTTTCCTTTTTCCTTTTCTTTTTCTTTTTCTTTTTCTTCTTCTTTTTCTTTTTCTTTTTCTTTTCTTCCCCCTCTCCTAAAGATATTCAGGAGCTTTGTTAATGGACCACATTTGTCTAATCTGTCAGGGCATGGATCTGTAGCTGTGCTGGAGGAGCCTGTGGTGATGGAAGGGATGGATTTGTTCTCCTGCCACCTTTCCTCTCAAACTCTGGCATCCTCAGAGTGGCTGGAGCTGATGGGCAGAGCCTCTCCAAGGATTCCTCCCAGCAACTCCCGGATTAAACCCTCTCCTGCCTCCCCAGGAATGGGATGCAGAGGTTATGAGGAGCCCAGGAGAGGCAGAGCTGCTTTCTCTGTCAGAGGTGGAAAACAGAGACAAATAAACTCACAGAGGAGATTTCCTCCGTCCTCCACATGGATTTTCCGGCTGCCTTCTGAGCCCTTTAGGAAAGGCAACCACAGCACCTCTTCCAACTGCTTTGAAAGCATCTGTCCAGGTTTTTACATGAGAATATGACTGAAAATATTTTCTCCCAAAATTCTACCCTCACCAAGCTTCCTGTGAGAAGCAGGCAGCTTTCAGGTGGGAAGTTCATTAATTAGTGTGGGTAAAGTTACCCCAGTCCTGCCTTCTGTTCCTGACACCACAAGGCTCAGAAATTCCAAGTTGTGTCTTGTTGGAACGTCTGTTACATTCTCCTTTATGGGTGTTATGTTACTGAAAAGAAAGAATGGTTAATAAGAGAGAAAAATGAAAAAAAAAATCCTTTTCATACTGGAGATGCACAAGACACGCTCAGAGCTGTTGGAGGTTACAGACATTGCTGTCACTAAAGCTGTAGGACACTGCTGAACCTTTCTTCATTTCCTCACACGAGTTCTCTCTGCTGGCCAGAAAAATCCCTCTTTACGTGAGGCATTGGAGACACGTTGTCGAAATTCCAGAACTCAGAATCTGGATACAAAAGGTATGTCCTGTAATTGCAGCTGCTTTCAGGTTGTTTTTTTCAAAATCCTATTTATCAGCAGCGAGCCTGACAGCCCGTCATTTTTATTTGAAAAAAGCATTTTTGCATTTCAATAATCACTACAGCCACTGACACCGTAATGACTTAAAAGCAGCCATATTTCCTTGGGAACTTTGTCTAGAAAATTAGGCGTTGCTGCTTTGGGTGCAGGGAAATAGATGAAATAAAATGTCTGGGTTCTTCAGTTGTTGGTGTCCATGTCCTTGGGGAGAAATCTGGGGTGCTTTGCCAGTGAAAAGGCACAATATAGAATGATTGTGAAAAAAATCAAGTGGTGGGGAGGGTGTTTGAAAATACTCGTGTCCATATCTGGACATCAGAACTTTGTCTTGAGAAAATGCAGCAATTTAATTTCTGTGAAATGGCTCAGTGAAGGTTATTGGTGTCCTCCGAGCCACGGCCCCAAAGGACACTGAGAAAGATGTCCTTGCAATCTGTTCTTTGGTGGCCAGAACCTGCAAACCCCATGATCATCCTCACTCTGCCTGCAGGGGTTGACATTTCCCACTGGCAGCTTCTAAAATCATCCCACAAAAAAATGTGCGCAAGGATTGACTGCACAGCAGAGGAAAAAATACCAATTTTGCTGTTCCTGCTCTGTCCTGCAGCCTGAAGGAGTGGCCAGGAAGAGCCTCCCTCGACAGGAGGGGTCCTGGCTCCTCCCTTCAGGCTTTTGTTGAGCTGGAGGGTGCAGATTGCAGAAAAACACAGCTTGGTGGGTGAGGAGAGGGAGATCATCTCATTGCTCACTTGATGCTGCATTTCTTCCAAATGGCTGAGTGGACTGGAAGAATTTCACCCCACGTGTCCAATCCTCAGACCCTGAACACGTTCGATTCTTTCCTCTCTTTTAGAACACCCTGCAATGCTCCCTTTGTCTCCCTGCAGCTCAGGCTGGGCTCCTGGTTGGGCTGATGTGATGCTGTGCCTGAAAGGGCAGAAAAAAGCAGGCAAAGAACAACTCTGCAGCTTCCTTTGATGATCCCGTGTCATGTTTAATCAGGGAGGATTGAGCCAGTCACCTTGAGATTCTGAGAGCATTGTTCAATACCATTTAAAACATTGATTTTCTGTAACTACGAATCCTCTCAAGTAGTCATTAGACAGGAAGCAAGTTACCTGGGGGGGTTTTAATACAGAAAATGTTAGGAAGAGAGAAATCTAGCCTGGAGGAGGCAAGCTGGAAAGCGAGGAGCAGTTTGTCAGACCTGGGGCGAAGGTGTCTCCCAGGACTGGCAGGGGTGATGGTTTCCAATTGATTCGCAGAAAGAGCTGGAACAACTTCCTGACCTTACCTCACCTGGCAGCAACACTTTTTCAGATGACTAAAAATGGACAGAGTGGTTAAAGAAAAAAAACAAAACAACTTGGTGGATATAAAGAGGAGCTAAAACATGGATGTTTTTGAGAGCCGGCGTTTGTCGTGGGTGTTTTCTGCCAACAGATGTTTCAGTGTTGAGGCAGCCCCTTGAAAACATTGCCCAAGACTGTGGGAACCTTTACTTCAGCAAAAAAGTTGTTTTCCATCATCTCTCTTGGTGCCTGAAACTGCTGAGCTGCAAAAGAATGGCTGTTACAGGTGTTCGCTGTCGTCACTCATCCTGTGGGTGAGGGTGATGCAGAGCACAGGCGTTGTCAGATGGTTTGTAAATTAAAACAGAGCCCTAGAAAAGCAGCCATTCATGCAAAAATATCAGCAGGAAGGGAAAAAAACACCCCAAAACCATGTATATTTCTGGTTTTTAGTGTAACTTGTGTTAGCTGTCTGCTCCTGACAAGAGAGACGTTTATTTACCTAAATTACAGCACTGGCAGAACTTGCTGGAATCCTGGTAATTTGAAAAAAAAAAACCCTAAATGAGGTGGTCTGCTGCTGGAATTAGCAGTAATTTATAGGGGTATCCGTGTCCATAGGTCTGAGGTTTGGGATTTTGCACTGATCTCATCCCTGCGGGGTGGGGGTGGTCTGAATTTGGGGTTCTGGAGTCATCGGCAGAACCACCAGGGGCTGACAGGTGGTGCTGGCCCATGGGAAAAATGATGGAACTTACTGAAATACTGCAGTGCTGCTCAGTGAAAGGGTAGGGTTGAAGACTGTATGTGGATGTGCTTCAGCTTTGTCTTTTGCACCAAAAAGGAGCCGGTCTGAAATTCATTTTGCCTTTGTTTTAGTCATCAAAAAAAGTGAAGGGTTTGAGAAGCAGCAGCTGAGCTTCCATCAGCCCTGTCTGGCTGGGGAATATGATGCTGTGTGGATGCTCCTCTTGGGCTGGAAGAACAGTTCTGGTGAATAACTTCAAAATATCCTGGAATTCTAGGTTGGAAGGGACCTTAAAAACCTCCTTTTTCCACCTTCTGCTGTGGGTGGGGACCTCTCCCACCAGCCCAGGCTCTCCGAGCTCCTTCCAGCGTGCCCTTGACCTTTGGGGTATTTTTGGGTGTCTCAGCAGGGATTTCCTGAGCAGAATGAACATCACCTCTGTACTCACAGATACAAACATTTCTGTCTCTGCAGTCAATGCTAAAATATTTCACTTTACTTCACTATTGAAATGCAGCAAATGGAACCAGTTTATCAGTATTTCCTATGTAACATTTGTCATTATTTTTTTTTTTCCTGTCCTGCTCACTCTCCTGTAAAATCTACAGACCTTAGTAAAGATTATGCATTATAATTGATTTCTGGATTGTTGCAAATGGCATAAATTAACCTCAAGCAATTAATTTGCAAAAGTTTCCAAATAATTATTTCCCTTATTCACCATGGCTCTGATGTTTTTACATTTGCCTTTGAGACGTTGCTTTTCTGCAGCATCTTTTGTTTTAGTGTGGCAGAAGGTATTTGGGGGGGGAAAAAAGGTTAAAAAGTAATTTTAATTACTTTAGTTAATTTAGAGAGCTTTGGTAATACAATGTTTATTTCAACATCACTTTATCTGACAGTGACTCCCCTGTGTACCTGCTTGAGAAGGTGCTGGAAAACTCTGTAAACAGCTGTACCTGACCTCCCAAGGAATAATTGCTTCATTAGGAAAAAAAATCAAGGGAGTACAGCAAAAAAAA
>VYZT01064589.1:13916-25312 GCA_013400735.1 Pomatostomus ruficeps
AAAGGGGGGGTGAAAGAGCGCTGCTATTAAAATTGACAGCTTTAAAAAAAAATTCTGTTTCAGTCTGATGGGAACTTTGGCCGTGGAGGAAAGGGGAGAGCTGACAAACGGAAATGGTCCATTTAGAAAACCTCAGGATGAAAGGCACCGCTTGTTCTTTCCATCAAAATGAGCGGCTCGGTGACAGTTGCGTGATTTCATGGAAACATTTCGGTTTTGTCACAGCCTTAGCTTAAACAGACACATTACAAGAAAATTGTACTTCACTCTAAGGTGTCAATCTGATTTATTTTTCCCCTTGTCACAGCAGGCCTTTGGTTTTTATTTACTTTGGACAGGGATCAAAGTTTTTTTTCTCCTTGTCTTTATTCCCTGCTTTGATATATCTCACCTTGGTCGCTGTTCTAGAGGTTTCTTTGCTGGGAGATCGAGTCCATAGCTCATTCTGAGTAGCTGGGAATGAAGGGCCACTCATTTTTCACTTGCAAATGTATCTTGGAGAGCTCATGATTAATCTGTCATTAATTTTGATCAGCTGCTCTCAGAGATTCGGATATGCAGAAACCCAGAAGAGGCTCCACAAATCTCTCCGTGAAGCACAAGTTTATTTATTTGTCTTTTCCTCTGGAATGCTTTTGAGGCAACCATAAAACACATCTTCTTATTCTGAATAATGTTCCTGGAACCTGCTGAAGTTCAGGTGATAAAATCCGTGTGCCTGGCATCTGCTCAGGGCTTATTTTCTTGTGGTTTACCCTCCTGTATGCAGGTATCCATGAATAATAACATATATCCCCTGCTCTAACAAAGAAACTTGAATCTAATCTATTAAAAAACGCATTTACCAGGTATGTTCCAAAAGTTGTTTGTATATTAACAAAAATCAGAAACCCATCAGTTGCTAATACTTTGAAATATTTATTATGGAGTGGAATATTCATTTGGAATTAGATATATGCACACAGGGTGAGCTTTCATTTCTCCTGTGTTATTCCTATTCTTTTTTTTTTTTTAAATTACCCACTACTCTTGTGTACTGGAATACCTGTGGCTGTTCAATCCATGCAGTTTTTTTGTGCCTTGACGCTTCACTGGGTGATTGTGCTTTAATCCCCAGGGTAGCCTGTGGTGATCCAGCCTGCAGTGCCTGGGTGGAAGGTGAATTTGGGGAGAATCTTTCACTGCGCAATGAATGCCTTTGCACAGTGCCAGCTTGTGAGGTCTCTGACCCCTCTCGATCATGGCACCAAACCATTCTGTGATTCCCTGGGATTGCTGGTGATACCAGAGGGATGGAAACCAGAACATTCCTTCACTGCCGCTGCTTTGGCCATGCTTGCAGCCAGCTCTGGGTTACCAACAGCCCCCGGAGGTGCTGCTCCTGTGCCCGGTGCTGGCAGAGGCTCCTGCTGGGGCAGCAGCTGGCACAGCCTGAGCCAGGCTCCCTCGGGCACTGCTCGGTCCCTCCCTGGCAGCAGGAGGAGCCCAGGGCTCTGCTTGGAGCCTGCCTGCCCGGGGAGCACAGGTACCCTGGCACAGCCCACCCTGCCCAGCCCTGCCAAGTGTTTTCAGTGTCGAGCTTGCCCGGGGCGCGAAGGCTCCCGGAGCTCTCTCTGCAGTTCACACGGCGGCTTTGTTCAAACCTGTGCCTAAAACCACAATGCAGCCCTGGCTTCTAAACAAGCCAGCAGCTCCTTTCTTTTTTTAACATTTCCCCTTCCAGCTCTGACATCAGTACATCTTGTGGCTTCTCGGAATTAATATTTAAGTTTTAATGTTGTTAATAGCTCAGCCTTTAATTTACCTGTGTTGCTCGAAGCAATTAATAATACCTTACTGATTCCCCATGAATAGCATAAAATATTGATGTGAGAGCAGAAGGACTATTTATACTCCTGGAATTATATCCCCTCATTTCGCTTGTCTGTAACAGACAACTTTAATAAGACTGGAGGAGGAGAGTTATGGTGGCTTTTCACATATTCTCAGCCATACCTACCGAAGCATTTGGTTTTATCCTGGAGCGTTTTATCAGCAGCTGTTTGATACATTTTAGTCAGGCATGTTGGGTTTGCAAGGAGCAAATGGGTAACACATTTTTACCCCTGTTCTGTAGCAGGTGACACCGGGTGATCCCAACCTGCCTCTTGTCCTTAACATCAGCAGGACAAACAACTGCCTGGCTCCCAGTGCAGTGGCCAAGCTAAAAATCCTGCAGGAGAAATGGTTCTGAGTCTATTTTGAGCAGAATTTTAAGGGGGGAGAATTTGTCAAACACTGCAAACCTGGAGATGAAATACATTTTTTTTCCATAGGATCAGGCCCATTTCTGTCAAGGCTTTGCAGGTAAAGATTAATTGTGAATGGGGAAGGTGGGTGCCCGTTCTGCCAGCGCTGCTGCTGAATAATAAATGCCCGTTTGACAGGCAGAGCTCACAGATCACCCTGCAGAACAGCAAGTGACTGTGGGGTGAACATTACCCGGGAAGGGAGAGGACAGCTCAGCCCATCACGCTGAATAAGAGATCACAGAGGGCAGAGGGAGAGCATCACACCCCGAGGGTTGGTCCCTATTGTTCCATGCCAAGGAGAAAAATTGTTTCTGTGATTGTGAGTGTGAAAAGCCCTGAGAGCCTTCAGTACTTCTGTTCCACAAGGATTTGTCATTAATTCCGTTTTCTTCAAGTCTCCTTTGCAAATATATTTGCTGTGAATACCTTTCCATACGTATATATACAATTATTTCCCCCATCCCTGCCTAAATTACAGCTGGACTCCTGCAGTCAAAACCCAGTGTTATTCTGTACTAAAATAAGATTATTTTAGATCTGAATCTGGAGCTCAGCTAAACCTGGGGAGCTGAGAAGACACATTTAAGTCATAAAGAGAAAACAAGGCCCTGTTATGAAACCTATTGTTGCAAAAATGTCTGTCTGCTAAAATCCTGAGGCACAATTACACCTCACAAGCATCCATGAACAGGTGACAGCTGCTCAAACACTTTATCATGGCCCTCAAAATATTGCTCCACTGTGAAATTAATTCAAATAAAATATCCAAAGGAATAAGAAATAGGACTGAGGAACATCCTAATTCACATTCCTTCATGCCAGCCTTGCATTAAGAGCTCTGAAAAGCCAACAGTACATTTTGAATTATATTGCAAATTTTCATAATCTCGGGGGCAGGGGTCTGTGAGAAAGGGTGGTCAGAGAGGGTGGAGCCCACCTGAGGCTTGTGCTTTCCTCCTCTGCCCCTTCTCTCGGGAACAATTTTGGGTGTGAAATTGGGCAGGGAATCATTCTCCACGTCCCTCACTCCTCGGCGTGGGGATGGGGTCAAGTGAGTTTTTGTGTCTCACGGAGAAGTTAAATTACAAATGACTTTGTAAGGTGCTCAGATTCTCCAGTAAATGTGTGTGAAGTGTGAAATGTGCCCGGGCAGGGAGAGTTAATATTATTTAAATAACATGAAATCAGGAGCTTTCCCTATCAAAGCAGGCTGAAGGTGCACAGAATAATGGTGCTGATGACTGCTGCTGCTGTAATTATCTCGTGTTCACATTGCCAACACAGTTAAAAGAGCTTTGTTTCGCCAGAAAACCAGTTCTGCTGAATTGTGGCAGGCTGGGTTGCTCATGATTTCTGTAAACATTCAAAAAAAAGGTTTTGTTGCTTTTTGAGCTTAAGGACAATGGAGAAGAACACCATTTTTAGATAAAAAAATATATATATATATATAATATTGTGACATTTTAAGCAGTAGAGAAAGGGTTCTCAATAAAGCCTTTCTAAGGAGCTCCAGGGATCCAGGAATTACAAGTTATCTTATTGAATGGCGCAGGTCTTACACACATTGTTCAAAATAGAATTTCCTTCCTCTACCTCCCCCAGGAGCAGATGGTTTCAGCGCTCCCATTCTTTGTTTTCTTGTGGATTTATGATTATTTCCCTCAGTTGCCAAGGCTTGTGTGAAGGCTGGAACTTGACCTTTTCTTTTAATCAGGCGGGTTTTTGTTGTTGTTGCTTAAAAGATGAGAATGCACCAAGCTAAATGTGACCTCAGAAAAATACTCGGGTTTTTTTAACAGAGAATTACGGAGTTTATTCTCCTGTGAGTTCTACACACCAAAAATTGCGTGCTAGAGTGGGCAGCTCCCAGCATCCATGGCTGAAATCAGGAAGCCAGGCAGAAATGGAGCAGGGCAGGCAGAAGAAGCTGTGAAGGTGTAAATGGCAGAGAGCGGAGCGATTCCCTCAGCGAGCGATTTCCGTTTCTCACCCGATATCTTTCATTCTTGAGTCCCAGGTTCCGTGGAGTTAAAAGGACAAAACCCCGTGAATTTCAAAATTCCGGTGGGAGGGAAGGGTGGCACGAGAAGGGCTGGGGACCCAGGGATGTGGGATTTTTGTCCCTTGCAGCCAAAACTTTATTCCTTGCAAATCTCCCCGCTCTTCAGGGGTGTTTTATCAGCATCCGAGGAGGGTGTAGGGGTTGGGGAAGACCCAAGAGCCTTTGAAAGCCCAAGAGCAGCAGCTGGGATCCCCTTCTCACAAATTCACCAGAAGAAATTCACCAGAAATTCACCATCGCAAACATTTCCGTGAAAAACAAGGCCTGATGTGAGAAAAATTGCTGCACCCCGCCATCCGTTTGGTCTTTTCCTTCTGACACACGCGGTAGCTTTGTACCACTCCAAAATTCCCTACAAAATATGATATATGATGCTCGACTCAACTATCAGGGGACACTTGGTGGTTCCAAAGCCCGGTAAATTAATTCACCTTGTCATCCCTTTTGGGCAGCAATGCAAGAAGTGATATTTAAGTAGATTTGAAAACAGCAGCGGCATTTTTCTTCCTATTATTGCCTCGCACGGCGTGTCAGCCGTGATAAAGAGGGAAACACGCTGTCTGTTTGGGAGTGTGGCAATATCTCTGAGCAAATCCAGATAACTTCCGAGCTGACAAGGGAGACAGACACGCGTCAAACCCTGATCCACATCACACCGGCAGGCAAATGTCATCCTCTGCTCATTTCCACATCGCGGGATTCACTCTCTGCTCGGTTGTTAGGACACCAGCAGGTATTTTTGGGGATTTTTGACACAAAAGTTTAGAAGAGATGGATGGATTGCATTTGTCAAGTGAAATACTCCCGTTTTAATTTGCTGCTGTGCAGCCTCGGAGAAGGGCAAGGTGAATTTGTTTGGATTTTTTTTTTCTGTGAGGAAGAAAATTAAAAGCTAAGACAAAGGTTATTTAATTAGCTGTGTAATTCTTTGCAATAAAACGAATGCTAAACAAAGTAGCACCACAAAGGTGCTGTGTCTTGAGAATAATCCAGATGAAAAACTCACATTTTTTGAGGTTTGAAAATGTATAACAACATCTGTTGAAAG
This sequence comes from Pomatostomus ruficeps, assembly GCA_013400735.1. Taxonomy (NCBI): domain Eukaryota; kingdom Metazoa; phylum Chordata; class Aves; order Passeriformes; family Timaliidae; genus Pomatostomus; species Pomatostomus ruficeps. The sequence continues at coordinate 19,318 of VYZT01064589.1, forward strand.
TAGCGTGGTTACTTTATAGCCTGGGTAGAAAGGCAACACCGTAATATTTATCAACAAATAAAATTATTATAAAATAGTGTATTTATAGCCACAAAGCAGGGCAGATTTCAACCCAGCAATATTCTTAATTGTGTTTAGTCTTTGATTTTTCCAGTTCAGCCATGGACTCTGTCAGGTCCCTTTTCCCCAAACCTCTACAAGAGTTTCCAATTTTCAGCTGGCTTCAGATAATATTTGTGTATATCCAAACCAAAAAAATAATTAGTTCTTGGCACCCAGAGAAGAGCTTTGTAACAAGATCCTGGTGTTCTCTTTTGGATTTACGAGACAGCTTTGTAATGAAACATGCAAATCACACAAATGTATTCTGCTGTCTTTTTGGAAAATATTCCTCTTTTCCCTACACTACCTGGAAAAACTTAACTAAGCTTTCAGTCAAAAATACGAGTGTTTTCAATCAAATTCAGCTTCTCCTTGAACCGTGATAGATTTTCGCACTGATGTGATCACAGTGGCACGCTCAGGCTCCAAGCAGATGTTTTCCTGAATTTGTGTATTTTGCAGCATTTCAGTTGTTTCCTGTGATTGCTTAAAGCAATTTGTTAAAACCACACTGAAACAGGAGGGCAACACTTTGTTGACCTGTTTGTGCTTTGCATTTTGCAGCATTGCCCACATGAAGCTTTTATAAAAGTCTCTGGCTTAGTTTTGATGGTGAAATGCGTTTTTTTCATTAGCACCCACTTATGTAACCTGTGCAACGTAAAACGCCTTTCAGGAGCAAAATGAAATAAATTAAAGAGAGCGGCTCAGAATTTTATCAGTTCATCTACACTTTGAGCAGCGTTTGCCTGCTCAATCCTCGGCTGCAGACTGTGTGTTTGTTTCTTTATGGATCACCGTTTCGTTTAGAAAGCTGTATAATTGAAATTACATTTCATGGCCCAGTCATCTGTGTTCACAGAGAAGGAGGTCTGCAAACCAGGCTGAGAACACCAGGCCAGAGAATTTTGTGTGGGACTGACACAGAAACCTCTCAGCAGAGCCACTCCTGCAGAGCACATCCAGAACGAGCCCAGAGACTTCCCCAAGGTTATCCCTGCTTGCAGGCATCGGAGAACAATGCAGCCCCGGAAAAAATGCACCTCTGATTGCCTTTATTGCAGAATTAAAGCTGATGGATTGGCAAGAGAAGAATCAGGCCTGTTCTGTGTTGTAACAGATCCCCTCATTTCCCTTGAGCCATTAGGAGGGTGCACAGAAGCATTCGCTTAAATTAAAGCCTCATAAAAGTCGTAAAATCCTGAACTTTCCGTGACTTATTGGAAACCTTTCATTGAGGAGAACACCATAACTGTATATGTAAAATAGGCCTCAGGAAGCAAATTGGCTGATTGCTTGTGAAACAAAAGCCTGGCTGAAGGTCTCTTAGCCATTTATTCCCCATGGATTTGAATTTATTTAGAATTGTTTCCTGTAGTCTCCTCTAATCTCCCTTTGCCACTCCTTGGGCTGTCACTGTGCTCCTTATGGATGCCTCTGCACCTTGGGCAGGATCTGAAAATCCTGGATCTGAGGAACAGCTCTGCTGGGCTGAAGGGCAGAAAAACAACCGGGGCCAGGTTGGGATGACACCAAACGTGGATCTGCTTGCCCAGAATATTCTCCCAAAGGCTCTCTTTAACCTGAAGTGAGTGAGCAGGAGAATTTGAAGGCATTGAGGAATTCCTGCTGCCATGGAGATGTCTGGATTAAGGAGAGCTGCAGGCTGCTCTGTGCCCTTACCCACCCAAATTCACTGCTGCACATCTCAGCGAGCTGTGACCGGGGGGGAACAGCAGTCAGGGACGGGTTTGGGCTGATCAGGGCTTGAGGGAAAAAAGTGTGAGGAAAATAATTGAAGTTGGGTTTTTTATTGTGGAAATTGTGATCAGAGTGGGACACGGAGGGAGTCCCTGTGGCCTCAGAAAAGGAAGCCAAAGCTCCAAACTGTGACCACAGCAGAGAGCAGGGTCAGGAGTTAGGATGTCACCGAGGTGTCCCCAAAGAGCCACTTCACCTTTGAGCTGAGTGAGAGAGCAGCTCTGGGAGTGGAGGCAAAGCCTGGGGATGAGAGGACGCCTGGTGCTCACTCCAACCAGGCAGAGCAGGGATTCCAGTGCTCCCACCGCTGCCGCTCCCCTCTTCCTGCAACAAACACCCTCAGCTTCCTTCTGGCCACAGCTACAGAACTTCCATTTTGTTCCTGGGAGGGAATTTTTGGTTTGCAGCCAAAATACATTCAGTTTAATAGGATTGTCTGCATTTGAAGGCGAAGGTGATACGTTGCACCCATTTCTGATACAATTCCATGGGTACCAGAGGGCTAATATTTGATAGGAGATGGAGCAAAGTTTGTATTTTCAGCCCAAGGAAAGAGTTTAGGTGAGCTTCTCTCTGGGTTTTTCGTTGTGGTTTCTTTTTTTTTCCTTGGTTTTTTTTTTTTTCCTTGGTTTTTTTTTTTTTCCTTGGTTTTTTTTTTTTTCCTTGGTTTTTTTTTTTTTCCTTGGTTTTTTTTTTTTTCCTTGGTTTTTTTTTTTTTCCTTGGTTTTTTTTTTTTTCCTTGGTTTTTTTTTTTTTCCTTGGTTTTTTTTTTTTTCCTTGGTTTTTTTTTTTTTCCTTGGTTTTTTTTTTTTTTGTTTTGGGGTTTTTTGGGGTTTTTTTTGCACTGGAGGGGATAAGGACATTGCTCATCCCTGCAGAGAAGCCCCAGTTGGAAATGAGAGTGGAGTGTGCACACAAGGAGTGCCTCCGATGTGCAGGAATTGTTAATGGACCTCAAAACCACATCACAATTAATTGAAATAAATTAACTCCAGCATGTATTATTGGGGTATTTCAGCACCTTTTTGGTCAACTTCTTTTCCATCACAGTACAGATGTATCCAGAGCTGACTCAGTTCCTGCCAGCTGCAGGGGAAGAGCATTTTGAAGTACCAGGAAGGATGTGGGCAGTTACAGTGCTGACATTCTACCATGAGAACGTGGTTATAGGAACAGCAATCGCCCTCCAAAACCTGAAAGACGAAGTTTTACTTGGACAAGGTCAATATTTTTTGTGACCCGTTGCAGTTCACTGGAAAACGTGTAAGATTTTGTAACGGGATATGCTGAAGGGCAGTGGGTAAATCGAATTTGGTGTGTTTGTTAAGGAGGTGGTGAATGCACTTGTGCTGGGCTTTGAGGTTTCGATGTCAGCAGGAAGAGAGACATTCCTTGGTGTCAGACATCATCAGCAGAGGGGTTCATGCAGAGCACCTCCAATATGAAATATTTCTGCTTTTCTGCTCTCTGTTATGGGATTTTCCTTCTGTCACACCACCAGGAAGAATTTTTGAGGCACCTTGGACAGTTCCCCGGTTTGCACAGAGAATTGCTGCTCAGCCTGACACTGGCAGATACGAGAGGAGAGAAAAGGTTTCAAAGGGTGACTGCAGATCGTGCCTGGCCTGGGTGCTGGAGACACAGGGAAAAGGTGCAAATTCAAATAAATTTCCTGTTTATCTCTGGTGGTCACTTCTGCTTATTCTGTTGGTCACTTCTGTAACAGAGAGCAGGCAAAGGGGAGAGTGGAAGCACAAACTGCGCAGTGGCACTCTCTGAGCACGCTGCACACTGAACCAGGCAGGACTGGCTGCAATCGGTTTCCCCTCTGACTAAAAGTTATTTTCTATTTCCATATTTTTCCATTGCTGGCTTCTCAATTTTATTTTTCACAGAACTTCTAGAAAATATTTATTTATTTTTCTTTTAAGTGAAGAATAAAGTTCTTAAGGCACCTCAGAAACATTACTGGCAGGGAAATGGATGAACATCAGCTTGTTGGTTTAGGATTCAGCAAGAAAGTTTCAGTTCCTCCCGTTCTGTGAGAGGCTGGATGCTGCAGGATGCTCTCACACAGATGGGATGGGGAAGGAGGTTCTGTTGTTGGGTTGGGTTCCTCCCAGCGTTCTCTGCCTGTTTTGAAGAACTTTAATATATTTGTGAGAACTCCATGAGAAAGAACAATGGTACTTTTACCTCATTTCTTCCTCAAAGAAAGTTTCAAGGGAAAACTTGAAAGTATTGGCTAGCAGAAAAAAAATAAAATTGAGGAGACTCTAAATTTAAAATTTTAAGGTGTTCCCCAGATAGTATGTGTTTCTTATCAATCTGTAAAAAGTAAAAGCTCATTTTTTAGGCAATAACATCAATATTTTCATGCTCACTTACTGACCTTAGCCCATCTGAGGAACAGCAGTGGGTGTTCCCTAAGAAGGAAAAGTGGGAGGTGACATCATTATCATATTTTTGCCGTGAACTTCTAAATCCTTGAGTTATTCCCATTTGCAAAATCTAGCTCTCTTTCTATTCTTATAATTAGAAAAAGAATTTAAAGCTTTTTAATTTAACAATTTTTAATTGATAGGTTTATAATTTTAGCCTCATCCTTGGCACAGCAGATCTTCAACTCCTGTTGTGAGAATTTATTCCCCCAGAACCATTTCAGTGAGGTCGCGTCCCTCTTTGTATCCTGAGATGGCAGCTGTAATTCTTTGGTCACATTTTACTGCTTGTACAAGCTACATTGCTGTTTAATTATAAAAAAAAAGGACGAATTAATTCGAGTTTTCATCTTCAGAGGTGATACTGAGACCTTGCAAGGCTCCTAATGAAATTCCCGTGAGGTAGGTCAGGAACCTTTTTAAAAATGCCTCTTCTTGTGCAAAGCCAGTGCTCTTGAGGTCTTATCTGCAGTCTCAGTTTCAGCCATTAATGTTGTGCATGGTTTTATATTGATTGCACAATTTAGAACACCCTTAATAAGATCTGTTTGGAGAAGGAAAAGGCAAAAATGCAACTGGACACCTCCTCTGTGCTTCCCGTTCCAAAGTGACTCGGCTCCAGTCTATCGAAACCTCAGTTCTGTGAGTGGCTGCTGGTTTGTGCAACATCTGAGCTCCCTCAGGACGAGAAATGGCAGAAATTCAACCCTGAGCAGCTCCTGTTCTCAATGACAGCGCTCGTGTGGTGCCTGCCAGAGATCCCCGAGCTGGAGGAACCTTCAGAGCATCTCATAAAGGTGATTTTTAGATTGAGTACCATTTTTGTGGTTGTTTATTTTTGTTTGTTTTTAAAGAGAGAAGCAGATTTGACCATTTGCCTTTTCCATCTTTTCCAACCTTTCCCAATTTCAATGAAATTAAGTTGCTGTTTCCATCTTGCCCATCGCTTCTAAACAGCTCAGTGTTTTTAAACAACTCTACACCAGGTTTTAAAGGCAAGAAATTCTGCTCCTTAGTGAATTTCGATGGCTTGCCCTTGTTTCTAAATTAGAGGTGCTAATTTAGATTTCGATCCCACTTTGGCATTGATTCTTTTTAACAAGGAACGAAGATTTCCTGCGAATTCCTCAGGAAGGCAAAGGATTACTCGGCTGCTGCAGCTGGGCCAGTGTGTAACGTTGGATTCTTAATGTCAAAATGAGGAGTGGTAATCCCTCCCAGAGATTCCTTAATCTGCTGGAGAGGCAGGGGTTTCCCCTTGGAATTCTCTGGAATTTGTAACTCTGTGCAGCTCTGCTTTGAGCCCGTGATAAATGCCTGGCACAGCAGCAGTTCCTTGCCCAAGGACATTGTTTGGAGGGAGATACTGGAGGGTCCACAGAAATTCTGAGTCGGAATTATCCTGAAAAATGTAACTCGTGTGTCAGAGGCAGAGGACAGGAAGATCAGTTCTATCTAAATAATTTCGGAAAGATTTCAATATGCTCTTTTGCAAAAAAATCAATTAAATGTTGTAGGGGTTTTTTGGTTGTTTCGGGTTGGTTTTTTTGGTGTGGGTTTTTTTGTTTGTTTGTTTTGTTTTTTGGTTTTGTGTTTCTTTTATGTTTGTTTTTGTGGGTTTTTTTTGTTTTTTTTGGTTTTTTGTTTGGTTGGGGGTTTTTTTGTTTTGTTGGGGGTTTTTTGGGTTTTTT